>JAJIBD010008049.1:0-46725 GCA_021461705.1 Cryptotis parvus
TGCACTCAGGAATTACTCCTGGTGGTGCTCCAGGACCACACGGGATTCCGGGAATTGAACCCAGGTTGGCTGCGTGCAAGGCAAATGCCCTACCCACTGTACTATTGCTCTGGCCCCTGAATCTGCATTTTCCATCAGTCTTCCTGGTGATTGAGGCCAGCCAACGTTTAGAGGACCCTGGCTACTCTCCCTAGCCCTCTTGAGTTGGGCAGGGAGTTGGGATAGGTGATGTTCCCGCAGTGCCTGCTGGGAGCAGGGCTCCATCCAGTTCTCTCCATGAGTACTCTAATATATTTTTCCTAGCTCTGTATTTCATAGGCTCTCTCACACCTGTGAGACAGGTATGCCTACACCTTGCTAAGTTTTGATGATTTAGTTGTACTTTTTTGTTTGGGGAGGTCCATACCTGGTTGAGCCAGGGGCTACTCCTCTCTCCAGCTAGGCAGTTGCTCCTGGAGATGCTCAGGGGACCATATAGTGCTGGGGTTCAAATCCAGAATTCCTATATGCTAAGCACACACACCAACCTAGAGCACTCTGTTGCTCCAGCACAACCCTCGAAGTGTTTATTTTTATTTTTAAAGTTTATGGGGTCGGGGCCAGAGTGATAGTCCAGCGGGTAGGGCGTTTGCCTTGCATGCAGCCGGCCCGTGCCGCCCAGGTTCGATCCCCAGCATCCCATATGGTCCCCCTAAGCACCGCCAGGAGTAATTCCTGAGTACAGAGTCCAGGAGAAACCCCCTGAGCATTGCCGCGTGTGACCCACAAAAAAAAAAAAAAAAAAAAAGTTTATGGGGTTGGGGACAGACATAGAATAGTGGGTCAGGTGCTTGCCTTGTATGTGGCTGATCGAGGTTTTATCCCTGGCACCCTATGAATCCCCTGAACTTGCCAGGAATGATCCTTGAATGCAGAGCCGTGAGTAAGTCATAAGCACTGCCAGGTATAGTTTAAAAACAAAACCAACCAGCCAAACAACAACAACAACAACAACAACAACAGGGGCTAGAGCGATAGTACAGTGGGTAGGGCGTTTGTTTTGCATGCAGCTGACCCAGGTTCCATCTCCGAGTGGTGCTGAGATTCAAATCAGGGTCAGCTTCATGCAAGGCCAGCGCCGCCCACCTGCCTGGGCTATCTCTCTGTCCTTTACACCCTCTGTAGAGCAAGAATGACGGCCTGGTCCCTGAGCCCCGGAGGGTCTGTCCCCACACTCTCCTCTGGTCTCTCTCTCCAGCGTGACTGTCCACATGCAGCTCACTCACTCTGAGACTCAGGGCGTAGCAGGGTCTTTCTGACAGGGCGGCAGCTCCCTTCCACACTGCTCCAAGCATCCCCGGTGCTGTCCTAGGCTCCCTGCTACCAGCAAGGATTTACGCTGCCCCCTTTATTCCACTGACACCCCTAGGCAGAGTAGGGAGATGGGCCAGAAACGAACAAACATGAATTGAGGAGCAAGATGGGGTGGGGGCAGAGGTTGAGTCCGGAACCCCCACCCCTGTGCTGACAGTCTGCCCACGTTTCAGAGAGAACAGGCAGCTGGGCAGCTTCGTTCCTGCAACCCAGAGAAATCGCCTCTGTGAGCCTGAGAGGGAATCGTGGAGACCCAGCGGACCCGCACAGAGGACCGGGGGCTGCAGAGCAGCTGCACAGGCCAGGGGCGAGGTACGGGGGATGTTGACTCTAGCCTGGCTATCGCGAAGCTGGGTTTTCATCAGTTCTTCGGTGAAGAGGAAATTGGAAATTAATATCCAAACCCCACTGAGTAGTGTCCATACTTTCCATATGGAATCATGCTTGGCTTCGCTAGGTAGTAAAATGTTTATGATTTTCTTTCCAAGGTTGAGTTTAGTCATTCTCAATGAACCATTTAGTTGGCTTCATAAAGGCCTGGATTAAGGAAGCCTGCTAGGTGTGGTCATGGCTGCAGAGATACCTGGGCAAGGTGGGCCCTCCTGTTATTTTTTTTTTTGGGTCACACCCAGCAATGCTCAGGGTTCCTCCTGGCTCTGCACTCAGGAATTACTCCTGGCGGTGCTTGGGGACCATATGGGATGCTGGGGATTGAACCCGGGTTGACTGCATGCAAGGCAAACATCCTACCTGCTGGACTATCCCTCCGGCCCAAGGTGGGCTCTGCTGATCCAAGAATCCTGGTCACAGCTCCGGGGAAACCCGACCTCCTGAATCTGGACTGGTTGAGGTGCTGTGTCAGTCAACCTGGACCAAGAACCTGCTGCAGGCCCGTTTTTGTTCGAGACCCTTCTATAGCATGCCCCTCTGCCCACCTGCACTTTGGGTAAACTGCATGCCCCCACTGCATGGTAGGTGGCTGGGGGCGGTTGTCAGCACACTGGTCCTCGTTCTTCCCACCTAGACCTGAACAGGGCACGGCAGTCACTCTGGTCCCTGGCACTGATCTTATCATGCTCACCTTGGGGACATGGAGAGAGACAGAAAGGCCCCATGTACCGCTCCCCTCCCCATTTGCTGGAGACTCCAGGGCGGGGGAAGTGGTGTTGGCGGAGCCTGTGGCCACACACCAGCACACATGTGTCACACCTAATCACGCACCCACACACACTCACACAGAGATGGGCCCCTGCAGATAGACACACATTCACCCTGAAGACTAGCCAGACCCTCCACACACATCTGCCCGTGTAGGCATGTTCATACATGTCCATGTGGGAGAGCGGCTCTTCCACACGCTCACACAGGCATGCCAGTGCGGGGACACCTCATACCTGCATGGGTTTGCCGCCTCACGCAGCCGGACAACCAACGGGCCTCCCCTTCCAGCTGACTTGGGAAGTGGAGAAGGCAACAGAAACGCTCCTGGCCTTGGGCTGAGTGGGGCCCTGCCAACCCTGGCCTGGTGCCCTCACCATGGCCACTGTCACAGCACCAGCTCTCACAACTTCTCCCCACCCTGCTGTTCACACATGCAGGCACACACAGGCACATATATGGGCACACACGGCGCATATACACAGGCACACACGCACACACAACCTTTTCTCTCTCTCCCTTTCCCTCTCCTGGTCACAGGACGGCGGCTGCCCTGTCCCCAGCAGTTTGCCTGCCAGCATGCTACCCCCCCCCCCCCCCCCGGCTTTGGGGCTTTGGTCTTTGTCTGGTGCACAAGTGCACGGGCTCCAGGCAGACGCCCTGTATCTGTCTGTCTGTCCCCCCCACACAGGGAACAACTTGAGCCGTGGCAAGTGGAAGAGGGTGTCGGGCCTGATGGAAGCTGTTATTCTTAGCCCTGTCACTGGGTGCATTTCCCTCCAACCCCCCCGCCCTGCCCTGCCCCTCACCCCATCCTCCCTTGCTCCCCCAAGAAGACAGATCTGAACCTGAGGCCCCACTAATCCCCATCTGGGGCTGGGGACTGCAGCCCAGCACTGAAAAGGAGCAGAAAATGGGATTTATTTTTTGCTCTCCCCACCCCCAGCCCCCAACACACACTGCCTCCAGCTGCTCAGAGAGCAGTTGCGCAGGGAAGTGGGAACCTGGGGAAAGGAAGGAATTTGCATGGGATAATAGTTGCTGGTTGGCCTGAAACATGGGAAGTCATTGCTGATGTGGTGGTGTCTGTCCTTGTGTCTGTAGGTCTGTCTGTGTGTCCATCTATCTGTTGGTTTGTATGTCTGTGTGTCTGTATGTCTCTCTGTGTGTGTCTGTATGTCTGTATGTGTGTCTGTATGTGTCTGTATGTCTGTGTGTGTCTGTATGTCTGTGTGTGTCTGTATGTCTGTCTGTGTGTCTCTGTGTGTCTGTATGTCTCAGTGTGTCTATATCTCTCTGTGTCTGTATGTCTGTCTGTGTGTATCTGTATGTCTGTCTGTGTGTCTGCATGTCTGTCTATATGTCTATGTGTCTGCATGTCTGTATGTGTATGTCTGTACATGCTTATATATGTCTTAGTATCTGTATATGTTTGCATGTGTACCTGTGTATACATCTGTGTTTGCATGTGTCTATATGTCTGTGTGTGAGTCTGCATGTCTCTGTGTGTATCTGTATGTGTGTATGTGTGTGTCCATGTGTGCAGGGGTGGGAAAGGGAAAAAAGGGGGCAGTGGTGTAGGTGGAAGGGCACCAAGGAAGCTGGCAGAGACAGCACCAGACAGCGCCTTAGCTCTGAAAACATATCTTACTCCATTTGCTTTGAAGATGGAAAAAGCCAGAAAAAGATTAGACGCAAGCTCAGCTTTTGCTTAGCCCCAGAGACAGTTGAGTTCCAGAATTCTCTATGCTCTCCGGGTCCTTGTAGACCATCGCACCTGCCAGGTCCCTTTGAAGGGGTCCAGGAGGGAGGGGAGTTCTCCTACCAGGAAGCACTTAGCCCCCTCAAGCCCAAAGTTCTGCACTCTTCCCTCTAAACATCCCTTCCTGGCCAGCCCCAACTTCCTCTCTGTTTCTGCCTCTCTGGTTGGGCTTGGGAACGTCATGTTCAGAAGAACTTCCTCCTCCTGTCCCAGCTCTCAGACTAGTCCTGGCCAGTTCTTCCCTAGCCTCTGCCAGGCAGTGGCTGGGAGCTGGTCTTCCCCCTCTCCACCTCGAGGGCATTCACTCTAGCTCTGCCATGCTGGCTGGAGAACCGTGGTCCTCCCTCCCCTTACCACACAGTCCCTCTGCTCTCAGGCACTCACAGACCTTCACCGGCTCTGAACAACATTGCCTCAGTAGGCGGCCATGTGTTTGCTGCTGAGGAGATGCTGTCTTCTGAGGAGACCCCCCCTTCTGAGGAAAGCACCTTCTGAGGAGACCCCTTTCTTCTGAATTCTGTCCTACCCACACAAGATACTGCCTCTGGCTCTATTGAAACCTAATCTCTCTTTCTCCCTCCTTCTCCCTCTCTCACTCTCTTTCACCCACATCTGGTCTTCTTTTTGGGGCTTTTACCCAGGTCCTTTTCCCCTGTGTTGTCCACACTGATCTCTGAGAGCGATGTGGAGAGTGGACCAGTGAGCTCCTGAGGGTGGGCGTGTGCCCCTCTCAGTGCCTCCTCCAAGTCCTGAGTGGGGCGGGCCTCACTGGCAGGGCTGGAGCACTGGGCAGGGAGGGGTGAGAGGAGGCGAAGGGAGGAAGGAATCCAGCAGGCAAAGATGGGCAGCCTGTCCCTGGGACTTCGGAGTGGGGGTCGGTCACGGGGCTTGCTCCGCCAGGCGGTCCCCAGAGATGCTGGCAGAGGTGGGGGCACATGAGTAGGCTGTGACAGAGGCTTGACATGTGTAGGCTGTGACAGGAGAGAGAGAGAGAGAGAGAGAGAGAGAGAGAGAGAGAGAGAGAGGAGAGAGAGGAGAGAGAGGAGAGAGAGAAGAGAGAGAGAGAAGAGAAGAGAAAGAAAGAAAGAGACCTAGAGTGAGTCAGAGAGAGAGGCCCAGTAGGGACTGTGAGTGAGACTCAGCCATAGAGAGGTGAGTAGAGAGCTAGAGAGGAGGACTGGATCGCAGACATCCACAGGGACATGGATAGCTTCAAAGATGGACAGTCAAAGGGATCCTCAGGGACAGTGAGAAAGGAGAAGATTGTCAGAGAGACAAATAGGAAAGGAGGCAAAAGGGGAAACAGGGAAGACAGAAGAGAGCAAAAGAGTGAGAGCACAAGAGCAAGAGCAAAAAGAGCGAGAGCAAAAGAGCGAGAGCGAGTGAGCAAGCAAGCAAACAAGTGGAGAGAGAGAGAGAGAGCGAGCTCAGCTGGAGAGAGAGACGCACAAACAGACAGACAGGGATACTGGCGCCCCAGCCTTTTCCAGAGAGAGCCAGGGAAGCCTTTGGAGAGAGGGAGAGGCGGCAGGAGACACAGGCTGACTCTCATAGAGCCAGGCCGGAGTGGGTCAGGGCAGCTGGGTCGGGCCTGGAGGTAGAGCTGTTGGCAGGGAGGCCAGGGCCGGGCCTGATCCAGTCTCGGCCCTTCAGGGTCCAGAGCTGCCCCAGGGGAGTCCCAGACGTGATGGCTCCAACCCAGTAACAGCTGGTGAGCCAGAGCCTGGTCTGGACTCAGGATGGTTCTGGTCTAGGGCATGCAAGAAGCTTCTGGAACTTGGAAACTTGCCTTGGAGCAGGGAAAGGAGCTTCCTGGAGACCCTCCCAGGACACTGCCTGCGAAGGTGGTAACTAAGACTCAGATAGATTCTGGGGGGCTTGAGGAGCCTCTCACTCTCCCCCCCACTCCCCCAGCTCTGGAAGCCATTGGAAGTGCCCCCAACTGTCTGATGCCAATCTTTTCCGTGGCAAGTGCCCACTCACTCAACTCTTAGGTTAAAAAAAAAAGAAAGAAAGAGAACACAACCTTGTGCCGAAATCTGAAATGCCACAGACTGCGCAGACAAAGACCCCTTTCTGCAGCGGCCCCCTCCCGCGCCTCCCTCCCACCCCTTCCTTACTGCAGGCGAAATTGGCAGAGGAGAGGTTTTGAGTCAACAAATGCAGTGGGCTGGGGAGGGAGCCGAAGGGGGAGGCCTGTCTGGGAGACTCTGGCTGACAGCAGTTTTGGGGAGGACAGGAGGGACCAGCCTAGGCCAGAGGGCAGCCTCGCCTCTGCCTCCCGCCTGTCCCTGCCCACCCTGGCTCTCCGGGCACCCCGGCACCCTCAGTCATTCATTCACCCTCAGTCATTCATTCTGTCATTTACTCAGCAACCTTTGGGCACCGGTCAATCTGCTTTTTGAACTATGTTTTTATTTATCTGGGAGGGGTTTGGGGTCACAGCTGGTGCTGCTCAGGGCTTAGTCCTGGCCCAGTGCTCTGGGATCACTCCTGGCGGTGCTCAGGGAGCCACACAAGATGTTGGGGATTGAACCAGGGTCAGTTGTGTGTAAGGCAGGTGCCTTAAACTCTGTACTGTCTCACTAACTCTCAATTTTTACTTTTTCACCCCCACGATACTCAGGGGGTCTGAGAGGGGGTCTCTCCTGCTGGTTCTTGGCCTGTGCTATGCAGCCCTGACAGTCCAGATCTTGGGCCCTGTTGAGGGTCAGCACAGCCAGGCAGAGCCGAGTGGGACACCAGAACCACAGCTGGTGGAACTTGGTGCGGGGCGGTCAAACCCAGGGCCTCACAACATGCTAGACACGCTCAACCGTTTTGACTATCTCCCTGGGCTTAGCACCTGTTTTATACTTCATTTACTTAAGAATTGTCTTTACACGTGGGCAGCCCAGGTTCAGTCTCCAGCATGGCATGATTCTCCCAGCACCAGCGTGTGCAACTCCTGAGCACCACCAGGTGTAGCCCCCAAACCAAAATAAATAAATAGATAATATAAAAATGTTTTTTAAAAGTGGGGGGAGGACCAGGGAGATAGTACAGCAGGTAGGGTGTTTGCCTTGCACGTGGGCCGACCGGGTTCTATCCCCGGGATCCCATGTGTTCCCCTGAGCACTGCCAGGAGTAATTTCTGAGTACAGAACCAGGAGTAACCCCTGAGCATTGCCGGGTGTGACCCCCAAAAGGAAAATAAATAATAGATGAAGGGGAATCTTTTTTTTCTTCCGATTTAATTTTATTTTATTATTCCCCCAAATATTATTACACCATTTTAGACATACAATTGAAAGATGCTCATGTAGAGTTTTGGTTCTACAGTGTTCCAACACCCATCCCTCCACCCAAACCCATCTCCCATCACCAATGTCCCCACCTCCCTCTCCCTCCCACACCTCAACTACTTGGCGGGTTCTGTATGTCATTTCTCTCCTCTTTATCTCTCCCTCCCACCAAACTTTCCTGCTCTTCGTGGAATTCAGTGCACTAAAAGACATTACTGTTTCCACTATTTTAATGGAACGCTGCCGCCGTGCGTACTGGGCTCGAACTGGTTTTGCTCTGTTAATCTGGTCGTGAGGCAGTTTCCCAGCGTCGGACAGCGAAAATGGTGGCTAGTGCGATGGGCGAGTTTCATCTGGCTGCTTCGGGACCCCCAGAGGTGACGGGCCCTCCCCAAAACCCATCTGCCCTCCTGGGGGTCCCCTCTTCAGCTGGGCCCAGGGCGAGCCGAGTTCCAGCCTCCCCAGCCGCTTGTGAGCCTCTTCATGTTATGGCCGATGGCCCCCGGGGAAGCTCCTGGGCGGGGCCACCAGGCTCGACAAAATGGAGAGGGGAATGGCCGACCCCCTGACTCCATCTGACGAATTCCCAGTGATTCCCGCTTCTGGGAGCCGCCTACCTGGGCTCGTACTGGTTTTGCTCTGTTAATCTTGTCATGAGGCAGTTTCCCAGCATCCGGACAGCGAAAATGGTGGCTAGTGTGATGGGCGAAGTTTCATCCGGCTGCTTCCGGGACCCCCAGAGGTGATGGGGCCACTCCCAAAACCCATCTGCCCTCCTGGGGGTCCGGAGGGGAATCTTTTAAAAGTTCCAGAATTGGGGGCAGGAGCGATAGCCCAGCGGGTAGGGCGTTTGCCTTGCACGTGGCCAGCCTGTGCAGGCCCGGGTTCGATCCCCCGCATCCCATATGGTCTCCCGAGCACTGCCAGGAGTAACTCCTGAGTGCATAGGCAGGAGTAACCCCTGAGCATCGCCGGGTGTGACCCCCCCAAAAAAAAGCAAAAAAAAAGTTCCAGAATTGGGGACCGGAGCTATAGCACAGTGGGTAGGGCATTTGCCTTGCATGTGGCCAACTCAGGTTCGATCCCCAGCATTCCATTTGATCCCCCTGAGCACCGCCAGGAGTAATTCCTGAGTGCAGAGACAGGAATAACCCCTGAGCATTGCCGGTGTGACCCAAAAAGCAAAAAAAAAAAAGTTCCAGAATTGGAGTCTGGAGTGATAGCACAGTGGGTAAGGCATTTGCCTTGCACACGGCCAACCTGGGTTCGATCCCTGGCATCCCATATGGTCCCCAAGCACTGCCAGGAGTAATTCCTGAGTGCAGAGTCAGGAGTGACCACTGAGCATCACTGAGTATGACCCCAAAAGCAATAAGTAAATAAGTAAATAAATAAGTAAATAAATAAATAAAAGTTCCAGAATAAAAAAAAGAATGGGCTAGAGCGATAGCACAGAGAGTAGGGAATGTGCGATGCCTGTGGCCAATGAGGGTTCAATTCCCAGCATCCTATATGTTCACCTGAGCATCACCGAAAGTGATTCCTGAGTACTACCAGCTGGACCCTCCATTCCCCACCCTAGATAAGTAAAATCATAATTAAAAACCAGAGTGAACCATGTCCAAAGGTTGCTGAGTAAATGGAATTCAGGAGTAATCCCTGAGCATCATCAGATGTGACCCCCCAAAAAATATAAAACTCAAATTAAAAAAATATTTAGTTGAGGATAGCTTTGCACACAAGAGCTCTGGCTTGATCTTGAGCACCTCAGGGTCCCCTGAGTACCACTGGGAGCAATATTTGAGTACCAAGTCTAGTACCTGATGGGCCAGAACATCTAATGGGCCAGATAGTACAGCTGGGACCGTGTCTGCTTTGCAAATGGTCAACCCAGGTTCAACTCCTGGGATCCCCTGTGGTCCCCGAACACTGCCAGGAGTAATTCCTGAGAGCAGAGCCAGGAGCAGCCCCTGAGATTGCCAGGAGTGATGCAAGAAGGAAAGAGAGAGAGAGAGAGAAGGGGGGGGGGGATAGGAGGGAGAGAGACAGACAGACAGACAGAAACAGAGAGAGACAGAGAGCCCCTTTGTAGTCGCTGAGCACCGTTTCTATGGCCCCAACACAAATCCCAAACTCATTTTGGGGGGTGTTTTCTTTCATGTGTGTGTATACGGGGTGAAGCGATACGGGTGTGTATATGGGGTGAAGGATTTTGGGATCAGACCTGGGCCCCATCATTACCAGGTGTGTGCTTGAAGTCCTCTGGGCTGTCTCCCTGGGCCCTGTTTGTGTTTATTTATTTTGGGGCCACACCCAACAGTGCTCAGGGCTTCCTCCAGCTCTGTGCCCAGGGATCCCTCCTGGTCAAGCCCAGTGGACCAGATGTGGTGCTGGGAACTCAAACCCGGGTCAGCCGTGTGCAAGGCACCTGCTGTCCTATTATTCTTGCTCCCCTGTTTATTATTATTCTCCTTCCTCCTTTCCCCTTCCCTCATCATCGCTGCTGGGGTGACATGATCACCGTGGAGGGGCGGGTCTGTGCTCACTCCTGGATCAGGAGCCTCAAGGTGTTTGCTGTGGTGCTTGCTGGGGGCCAAGCATCAGCTGGTGGTGCTTCGAACACTTGGCAGAGGTGCTCCCTGAGCTTTGCACAGCTTTAGCCGTGGTGCTCACCCAGGTGCTCACAGACCCTCTTCGGGAGAGTGAGGATTGGGTGCGCTGGATTTTATGCATTTCTCCGTGTTTAATAGGTGTGAGGGACTTTTCGGTTTACTCAGTCCTCACAACACACCCAGTCAGTGCCCCTGCTCTCTCCCTTTAAAGCAGTAGAAGGTTGAAATTCTGGCAGCTGAAGATGGAATCCCTAGGTGACAAGGATGCAGAGCTGGGGGGTTGAAACACGTCAGATGCTTTTCCCAACCACCATGTGGGCCAGGAGCCAAGGTGCCCCTGCCCGTGACTGTCTGGAGTCTTCCGTCCCAATAACTGAGCTCAGGGCAATACACAGAAATGCTTGTACATGCTGGGGTCTGAAACTTTGCTCATCTGGAGGAGACCAGGAATCAGCGGGAGTGACCGCTCTCTGGACGGAGGACCTTCCTGTTTGAGGTCTTCCTGTGGGGTCTTGTTTTTTGTTTGCTTGTTTTTCTTTTGGCCATGCATGACTGGCTGTGCACAGGCTGTCGTCCTGACTCTGTGCTCAGGGATCACTCCTGGCTGGGCATGGGGGATGATTTTGCCAAGAATCAAAACCCAGTCTGTCCTGTGCAAGGTCAATGCCTTAACCCCTGTACTAACTCTGTGTCCCGACCTTCCTGTTTGGAGGTGGCTGTTTTTGGACAGGACCATCAAGTCCACAAAGGGATCGACAAAGTCCCTACTGTGTGCCGGACGCCTTAGGGACTCTGCATACAGAGATTTCAAACATAGATTTGCACTGTTTCCTCAAGGAGGTCATTGTTTCAGCTGGGGAAGCAGACACATAAACAGATGGAGTTAGAGGGGCTGTAGAAATAAGTCCTAAGTGCTCTGGGATTCCAGGTGGAGAGCGGACCCAACTGTGGAAAGCAAAACAATAACGCGTTCATAAGACAACACAGAAAAATCTCTTCCTGACCTCAGGGCAGGGAAAGATTTCTTAAACAACACACACAAATAACACAGACCATAAAGTAAAAAAAAAAAAATCCCGGCTACAATGGAGTGCATTAAAATCAAGGCACTCTGTTCTTCCAAAGACAGTAGGAAGAGTGGAAATGGGGAAGCCAGAGGGGAAGGAGTCTGTGAAGCTTACAACCAGCCAAGGACTCGACTCCAGAGCATGTGAAGAACTTACGCAAACAGGCACTGTGTACGTGGGTAGGGCCACGGGAAAAATCCGGACCACAGCATGGAATCTGGCGCTCAAAGGACGGTCAGTAGATGACAGGAAGCAGGACCTGATAACTAATCTAGGAAACATCCACTGAAGTCCCAGGGAGACTTTCTGCTCAGTTCACACCAGATTAGCCAAAGATAGAAAAATCTGATAAAACCAAGTGTTGGAGAAGAGAACACAGCAGGTCTCAAATCAGTGATCTCAGAGGCCAAAGGTGAACTCACCACCTGGAGCAGTCACACCCAGATCTGGAACCAACAGAGCATGGACCCTAGCTGGGATAAACCGAGCACAGCTGGGAGAACTACCCCCATGGCAAAATCACTGTGCAGTGTGTCTGGGGTGATGGGGAGGGAGGGGGCCCTTGAGTTTAGCTGTTGGAAAAAGACAGTTTCCTCCACAAGGAAGAGGGAGGGAGGAACTTCCAGACCGAAGAAACATCAGCAAAGGCCCAGGCATGGTGTGAGGAGCAGTTCCTGCTTCGGACTGTGGTCACACAGTGGGGTGGGCATGGAGAGGGTGAGGGTAGAGGCAGAAACAAGTGCCAAGGAGGGGTGGTAGAATATGAAGAATATGAAGGTGTTTGGGGACCACCATGAGAAGTTTGAAAGTCAGGAGCAATGACCTAGTAGAGCCATAAGAATCGTTAGAGGATGGGGCCAGAGTGACAGCACAGCGGGTAGGGCATTTGCCTTGCACGTGGCCAACCTGGGTCCGATTCCCTGGCATCCCACTTGGGCCCTGAGCACTGCCAAGAGTAAGTTCTGAGTACAGAGCCAGGAGTAACCCCTGAGCATTGCTGAGTGTGACCCATAAAGCAAAGGAAAAAAAAAGACTCATTAGTGGTTAGGGCGAGAGCAAAAGTAGAGTGGGGAGGGCATTTGCCTTGCACCCGCCAGCCCTGGGTTGATCCCCAGCATTCCATATAGTCACCGAGCTCTGCTAGGAGTAATTCTTGAGTGCAGAACCAGGAGTACAGAACAAACCAAAGCCAACAACAACAACAACAGAAAAGAATGGTTAGAAGCGACAGTAAAGTGGAGCAGGATGAGACCCAGACTGGCAGTGTCCAAGCCAGACATCTGGGTGGCAGCTCTCAGCTCTCTCTTGGGTAGGGTGGGGAGGGGACGGCCAGGGGAAGCTGCTATATAGGAACACCCAGAGGTGGTCTGAGAGGCCCAGGCGGGATGTGCTGCTTTGGAACGATGATGACACTAGGAGAGTGTGGGCAAGACACAACAGATCTGTGTTCCTGGGGCAAGAGTCGGGGTGCAGGAAGAAGCTATGAGAGATGGAGCCCTGGGAAGCAGATAGGGCACCCACAGGGAAGGAAGGGAAAGAGATAGAGAAGGGACGATAAGACAGCCAGGGAGAGCTGAGCTTGGGGGGGGGTCCCAGAAACTCTTCAGGAGGGTCTGCGAGGTGGTTGCAAATAGCTGGTGTGTGAGGGGGAAAGTGGCTCACTGGTGGGGACCCGGGCCTGATGTTAAGTGGGGTAAGGCGGGAGGAGGAAGAGCGGGCAGTGGGGGCAGTGCTGGTCGGAGACTGGCCAGGGTGAGGGCGGGCCACTGGTCCGAAAGGGTGGGAAAGGTTGCAAACAGGAGCTGACCACCAGCAGCCAGCGGCCTGGAGGGCAGGGCTGACGTCAGGGGCCATAAATCTGGAGTGGCACCAGCGTGCACGGTTGGGTGGTTTTCCTTTGCCTTCTGGTAGTGGGGCGAGCGTGATGCGGAAAGCAGATGACTGGAAGCCTCCAGGGCTGGGAACGGCAGGGCGAGGGGTGTGGGAATCAGGGGTGTCAGGGAGAGTGAATGATGTCGCCCATCACTAGCAGGTCGATGAAGGGAGGAAGCTGCATCAGGAAGGGGCTGACAGCCTGGCATAGTGCCCTGGTACCCTCGTCTGAATGACCAGGCCAGGATGGGAGGACCGGAACGTTGTTTGTGAAAGAAGACCAGGTCTCAGGGGTCGGAGAAGAGGAAGTGGCCGTGCTGGAGGGGGATCCCTGGAGGCAGCCCAGGCTTCCTGGGGGTGGGGGTGCTGGGTGCCAAGAAGTGGGGGGAAACAAGAAGCGAGGGTATTTTTGGGGTGTCCTCTTCAACTTCCAGTCTCCCAGGTGCTCAAGTCCTCAAGAACTAACATTATAGGGTGCGGCCGCAGAGCTATTACAGCAGGTAGAGCATTTGCCTTGCATGCGGCCGACCAGGGTTCAATCCTTGGCCTCCCATGATTCCTCCCGAGCCCCGCCAGGAGTAATCCCTAAGTGCAGAAGCGGGAATAAGCCCTAGAATGCCTGGTGTGACCCCCAAACCAAAAGAGAAGAAGAAAAAAAAGAAAGTTGTGGGCTAACTAGGGGACATGGGCTGCGTGCGAGTGGGGAGAGCCCGACTGGCTGGTGTACCTGGTCTGATGCTAAGTGGGGAAGGAAACTGCAATGGGAGAGGCCGAGGGAGGTGGCAGAAGCCTGTGTCCGCAGCCTGGTCTGGGCCACCTCCTGCAGGGCAGGCGCTTTCACTGTTCTAAAGCTTGGCCCCACTCCTCAGGATGTCTGACCTGAAGGTTCCATTTCTGGGATGCTGGGTAGCCAATTCATCCAGGCTAGGGTAGGGGAGAGCAAGAGTGTTGTTTATTTATTCACTTGAGGGCCATATCCAGAGGTACTCAGGCATTGAACTAGGGCCACCGTGGATAAGGCAAATGCCTTAGCTCTGGTACTATGTCCCTGGCTTGAGAAATAGCCTTATTGGCTATACATTGGCAGGATGGGTGATGGGTGAGTCCTGTCCTCCAAGCAACTGTCTTGACTGCATGCTCCCAGGAAGGAATTTTCTTTTTTTTTTTTTTTTTTTTTTTTTTTTTTTTATTTTTTCTTTTTTGGGTCACACCTGGCGATATCAGGGGTTACTCCTGGCTCTGTACTCAGGAATTACTCTTGGCGGTGCTCTGGGGACCATATGGGATGCTGGGGGATCGAACCTGGGTCTGCTGCAGGTTGGCCACGTGTAAGACGGGTACCCTATCCATTGTGCTATTACTCCAGCTCCCAGGAAGGAATTTTCATAGGCAAAGAGAACGAGGGGGTTTAGAAAGTGCAGATTGGCTTTTTCCCCTCTGGGGAAGTGAAGGAAGGGAGTGACAGAAGGAAGGAGAGAGATAAAGTAGGAAGGGGAGGGAGAGAGAGAGAGAGAGACAAAGAGACCGAGAAACAGAGAGATAGAGACAGAGACAGACAGAGAGAACAGATTGCAGACCAGTGAACACTAGAACGAACAATAAAATCCTTTCCTGGACTGGCCCCCTTAAGCACACTCATCTTATCTGCAAAGCTAAACAAAAAGAAGGGTTCGGCTTTTTTGGGGTAAACTGAGGCATTATCTTTAGACTTCGGGAAGGGGAAGGCAAGAACAGTTGTTCTGATCTAGAAAGATTTCTGGCTTCTAAGATTGTTCTCTGTGTGGGTTTCAGATGTAAAACCCTATGCTGGGGGCTAGCCAGAGAGATAACACAGGGGGTAAGGTACTTGCCTTGCACTGGACAAACCTGAGATTGGTCTCTATCACCTCACATGAATCTCCAAGGTCTCCCAGGAGTGATCCCTGAGCACAAAACTAGAAGGAAGTCCTGAGCACAGTTTATGGCTTAAGGTGTCTCCAAGAACACTCTCCTTCCCCCTAAACCAGTTTCTCTCTCCTCCCTTCCCTGGGGCTGGACTTGCCCCCCCCCCCCCCCCCAGCAGTGTCTACTTGGGTAGACACCTACCAGGGGTCAAGTCCAGCCTCAGTGTTAAAGTGAAAGTGGATTCGCCTGTGCTAGTGGGTTCTTGAGGATTGTATGAAAGAATTACATAAAAACGCAGAAAGTTCAGTAAGTCAGTTTAATATACAGAGGTTACCAGGTACCTTCCCCAAATGTCTAGACTCTCTGTTCCCCGTGAACGAATTCCTGGTTCTGTCCCATGCAGTCTGCTCACATACCACGAATGATGGCCCGGTCCTGTTCCTGTGCTGCTCTCTCAGTGCCGCCACTGGGCCTTTCAACTGTCCCTGTTGTCCTGTCCCGGCTTTTTCTTAGTTTCCAGCCTCTACCCTGTCCACGTAACAGGAGATCAGAGGTGACTACAAGTGTATACCACCCACACGGCAGAGCCTGGCAAGTTACCCGTGTCGTATTTGATATGCCAAATACCAGTAACAATTATAGACCTCATTCCCATGACCTGATGGAATGGTTTGAGGCTCTTTATGTTCCTGGAGCAAATAGATGCCCTTGGGCTCTACTAACATGAGACAGGACATATGGAGATGTTACTGGGGCCTGCTCGAGCAAATCGATGATGAACGGGAAGACAAGTGATACAAGTGATACCCTGTCCATGTGGGTGAGGCTCCTGTGCTCAGTACCTTGCCCTGTACCTGGGCATTTGTGCCCTGCCTGAACCTGGGCTATCCTGGGCATCCAAGCCCTACCGTAACCTGGGCCTCTGAGCCTGACCCTTCCTGTAGCAGCCCTTGCCTGACCTGCCGTGGCCTATCTGTACTGGACCCTGTACCTGGGCTGCAGCCCTACCTGATCCAAGGAGACAGGGGAAGGAGCCGGTTGGGAGCAGCTGGCCAGAGAGTGAGAGAGAGCTCTTCCCTTCCCTTGTCTCTTCTCACTTCTCTCTCTCTCTCTCCTTACTTCTCTTTCCTCTCTCTGGGAGGAGCCTGGGGTTGCCTTTATTTTGTTGCCAAATCCCACCCCCAGGTTCCCCTTCTACATTTTGATTGACTACCTAGAGACCACAGGTGGGATTAGCTACCTGAGACCTGGTGCTTTCTCCTTAGCTCCTGCTGTATCACCAGGATGTACCCACTGATTTTCCTTGCACACCTGGCATGTCCGTAGTGGTAGGCTATGGATGCAGCAGCTTGGGCACTGAAAGGGTCCTGGGTCAGGCTAAAGTCAGTGGGCCCCACGGTGGCTTATGTGAGGCGGGGGAGGAGAGAGACGTCATTTCTCCAGATCCACCTCTGCTGCCCTGGCACCTGATGGGGAAGCCAGGCCTTACTTACCAGGCCTCACGGGTTCTTGTCTAGCTCGCAGAAAAATACTGCAGAACATGAGCAGTGAAGCGAGAGAGACACAGAGACAGAGAGAGACAGAGACAGAGAGACAGAGAAGGAGAGACACAGAGAGAGACACAGAGAGAGAGAGAGAGAGAGAGAGAGAGAGAGAGAGAGAGAGAGAGAGAGAGAGAGAGAGAGAGAGAGAGAGAGAGAGAGAGAGAGAGAGAGAGATGCTCAAGGGACCGAGAATGTTCTGGAGTCTTTTGCAGGCTGGGCTGTTTGGAGGTTAATCAGATTAAGGGCTAGGCAAAGAGGGGTGGTCAGTTTTAGGGAAGGGCTTGGGAGCTCCGGAAGAATTTCCTTCAGTTCCCTCTTCAGGGGGAGAGGTCCCTCCTTCTCAGGGTCTATTGTTGAAGGTCCAATCAGGTCTCAGTTCCTGTATCCACAAGGTGGGTCTGGACAGCCTTAGGGCTAGTAGCTTTACCACCTCCCAGAAATGTCATTGCCGTGGGGTCCTTCCCTGTCTCTCTGCTGCCTACATCAAGGCCAGGTCACCAGCCTGCCACATGCCCCTTTCCTGTCTCCCTTGGCCACACACAGCTTCACTGCTCAGCGTCCACATGGCAGAAGGTGCCAACACCAGGCCCCGCAGGAAGGTGTAGACACAGAGACAGAGACACAGACACAGAGACAGAGAGAGACAGAGATAGAGAGACAGAGGAGGAGAGACACAGAGAGACAGGGAGAGAGAGAGAGAGATGCTCAAGGGATCGAGAATGTTCTGGAGTCTCGACTGGACTCCTGTCCTTAGCGCACCCTCCTTTGGTCCTGCTAGCCTGATCTTTCTTGGCTTCCAGGCCCAGTCAAGGGGCTCTGCCTTCTTTTTGAGCTCCGCTTCTCCATGTCAACTGCTGTGACAGCCAGTCCTTGGCCTCTGATTTGGTGGCCGTGTGTCATGATTTTGCTCTTTAAGGCAGGACATGTGAAGGGGACAGCCAAGACAAGCCGAGTGGGAATAAGGAGGAGCCTCTTTCCCCATCCCTGAGTCAATGGCTCTCCATGACTTTCTGGTTTGGTTTTGGTTTGATTTGGGAGTCATATCCTGAAGTGCTCAGGGCTAAGTCCTGAGCACAGGGACTTAGAGACTAAGTCACAGGGACCATGAGCTCAGGGATCATTCCTGGCAGGGCTCAGGGGACCATACAGGGTGACAGGATCAAAGCTGGGTTGACTGTGTGCAAGGCAAGTGCCCTACCCACTGTACTATCTCTCTGGCCCCTCCATTGTTCTCTGGATCACAGAGTTAAGACTTATAAGTTCTGGTGATGTAGTGGGTCTCACAGGTGGCTTATGTGAGGCAGGAAGGGGAGAGAGATGGTCGCTTTCTCTGTAGACACCCCTGCTGCCCGGAACCCGCTGGGCAGGGCTGATAAAATCTGCGATGAGTCCCTGCACAGCGTGGGCCTGAGCCCCACCAGCCCCATGAGGTGGCCATCAAGCCACACCTGATGCCCGCTTGATCTCTAGGCATGGGAGTTGAGATTTCTCGGGGAGCCACGGACTCAGGCTGGAGCGAGGAATTGCTCTTTGCAGGAAAGGAAACTCAGTCCTAGGCCTTACCCAGGGTTTCCTCAGGGTTCTTCCTTGCAGAAAAAGAATTTTCAGGAGTCGAGAAGCAGTGAAGTAAAACGGGTTTTATTTATTTTTTTTTTAATTTTTTCCCCCAAATTTTATTACACCACTTTTAGACATACAATTGCAAGATGCTCATGTAGAGTTATGGTTCTACAGTGTTCCAACACCCATCCCTCCACCCGAACCCATCTTCCATCACCAATGTCCCCACCTCCCTCCCCCTCCCACACCACAACTACTTGGCGGGTTCTGTATGTCTTTTCTCTCCTCTCTATCTCTCCCTCCAGCCTAGCTTTCCTACACATCATAGAATGCAGTACATTAAAGGACATAACTGTTTCCACTAGTTTGATGGACCGCACGGCAGCGACTTAGGGGCCTCATGGTCAGCATCTGGACAGCGAAGGTGGTGGCTAGTGTGGTGGGCGGGTCTCATCCTGCTGCTTCTGGGACCCCCCAGAGGTGATGGGCCCACTCCCAAGACCCATCTGACCTCTTGGGAGCCCCATGGTCAGCTTGGCCTGGGGCGAGCCGAGTTCCAGCTTCCCCAGTCACATGTGAGGCTCTTCATGCTATGGCTGGTCATCCCCTGTTTTCATCCACATACTCCCAAGGCACTTCTGAAGTCTCCTTCACCAAAACAGGTTTTATTAAGGAGGTTTTAGGAAAGGGAAGGAGGAGGGAAAGTAAGAGAGAGAGAGTACACATCTCACGAGGGGAGATGCAGGCGACACATGTGTTTGGGCAACACATGTGCTTGGCCATGTGGGCTCAGGAAGTATGTGCACCCAGGAAGTATGTGCACACTGCTCTTTGGTCAGGATGGCTTTTATAGGTTTCTTCCCAAACTACTCCCATATGGGGCTTCAACCTAGGTTGCTAGGGCCATTGCCAAGGGAATAGACTTTGGGAGTGGTCTTTCTTTGAAAATCTCCTTTTCTTGACCTCTGTTCCTACTGGATCTTCTATCCTGGAATGTAGCGGGATTAAGGGCTGGGCAGAGAAAGATTGATCCAGCTCCCTCAGGGTTTGTTGTTGGTTAATGGGTCTCATCAAGTCTTGGTTCCTGGTTCCAAAAGGTGGCTCTGGACAGCCTTAGGGCAAGAATTCATTGCCATGTGGGGCCCCCCTATCTGCCTGCCTACATCACTGGGGCCGGAGCAATAGCGCAGCATTTGCCTTACACGTGGCCAACCTGGGTTTGATTCCTGGCATCCCATATGGTCCCCCCAGTACCGCCAGGAGTAATTCCTGAGTGCAGAGTTAGGAGTAACCCCTGACCATTGCCATGTGTGAACCAAAAAACTAAAGAAAGAAAAAAGAAGAAGACTTACAAGTCCAATTCCAAAGAAGGCCTGTGGCGAGAGCTACCCAGCTGGACAGCCCTTCCCCAAGGATTCAGATGTGATGGGTAGGGTGCAGGGAATGGCAGGACTTCCTCTGGGTCTCTTGAAACTGTGGAAGTTCCTAATCTCATAGTGGAGGAGACCTGGAATGGGCGCTGGGGGCTAAGGTTGTGCAGGAGGAGGGAGAAAGCTAAGGTCAGCCTGGACAGGGCTTGGACAGACTGAGCCGCAGTCGCATCCTAAAACAAACCTCTGACCTGACGGTCACAGAGCATACCAGGAGGCTCCTACCAAGCTTCTGCGGGACTGATTTATAGCCCCGGCCCCCATCACCATCTCTCTCTCCCCTCTGACTTTGTGGATACCTGGCTTGAGGGGACTGGGGTGGGGGTAAGCAGGTCTCATAGCCCTAGTGCTTGGAGCCTTTCTCTCCCAAGCCTCTCTATGATGGGAAATGAAGGGGAAAAAATGGTCAGGGCAGACCCCTTTACTAGCCCAGTTCAAGGGCTGCCCTGAAGTTCTCCGGGGAGAACTTGGGGCAGCTTCTTCTGTCTTGCCTCCTTCATGTCCCTAGGTGATGCTGGCACCCCCAAACTACAGGCCTGCTGGGATATAGGTCCTAGGCAGGGGGTGGTGGTGCCAGGATTCCCGCCTGCCCGGCGCCACCACTGAGGCACCTGCACCGACCTCCTCCCAGATGGTTTCTTTTGTTTGGTTTCAGTTTCTGGGCCACACCTGGCAGTGCTCAGGGGTCACTGTCGGCTGTGCTGGAGAGACCATATGCAGTGCCAGGAATGGAATCATTGCCACCACTCTAGCCGCATGCACGCAAGTGTCTTCATCCCCGCACTCACTCTCCAGACCCTGTTTGGGGGCCATACCTGGCAGTGCTCAGGAGTCACGCCTGGGTTAGTGTTCAGGGAGACCAGGAGGTGCCTGGGAGGTGCCTGATTTTCTCCGGTCACGGAGACAGTTTCTTCCTTTCTCTCTTTTTTAAAAGAATACTTTTGTTTGAGGGATAGAGAGAGTTCAGCAGGAAAGGCACTTGCCTTGCACGCAGCCAGTCAACCCCAGCTTCCCGTATGGTCCCGGAGCAGCAGCAGGATTGAGCCCTGAGTGCAGAGCCAGGAGTAACCCCTGAGCATTGCTGGGTGTGGCCTCAATCTCCCCCAGTATATAAATACTTCCCCAGTATATAAAACACTTGTTAATATTATATTTTTTGCTTGGGGCCACACCTAGTGGTCCTCAGGGATTAGCCTGGGAGTAGATCTCTCTCTACACTCAGGGATCACTCCCGGCCGGCCCAGAGGACCATAGGCAATGCAAGGAATTGAACCTAAGTCAGCTGTGTCCAAGGCAAATTCCTACCTGTGGTCCAATCACTCTCGTCCCTGAGACAATTTCTTATCCTCTAGAGCCAATGTCTGGATCTATAAGCAAGGCTAAGAGTTAGCTTAATGAAGATATAATAACAAGCCTTATCTTAGTTGGAACCTAACACAGGTCTAGCCCCGAAGCTGTTTATTGCCATCATTCCCATTTTATAGATGAATAAACTGACACCCAATCATGAGAAGCAAGAAGCGGTGGCATTTGCTCTTTGATATGGGCTGATGGCTCTTTGCTCGGCCCTTCCCCTCTGAGCAGCCAAGGCTGGGCTCGGGAGCAGGAGGGTGATGGTCAGGGTAGGGCAGCTGACGGTTGGCTGCTGTGACGGGGGAGTGGGGGCACACCTGTGGCCATTAGGAGCTGCTTTTACGAGCCTCTTCCAACAGCCGCCTCCCCACCGCCCGCAGCACCTCGATGCTCTTCCTGTTTGCTCCCAAGCAGATGGTGCTAGAATCTCTCTCCTCCAACTCCCATTCATAAATCACGTCTGTTCCGGGGTGGGAATGAGGGGGAATTTGTGTGTGTTTCTGAGCCTGGGAGCCTGGGGGCACATAGGGCCCCACCTTAGCTTTGCCCCTCATCAGGATCCTGGGCTTGAGGACAGAGGGGCTGGTGAGCCGTGGGGGTGGGCTTCACGTGGCAGCCCAGGCCCCCAAACACTAGCTGGAAGAAGACTGCCTTTTTTTTTTGTCTTTGTAGGGGTCACACCCAGCGGTTCTCAGGGGTTACTTCTGACTGTCACTCAGGAATGACTCCTGGCTGGCTCGGGGCCATATGGGATGCTGGGTGGGTCGCATGCAAGGCAAATGCCCTCCTGCTTTACTATGGCTCAGGCCCTGGAGTGGGGAACTACTCCTGAGGAATGAGGGTGCTATGGGAGGGCGGGGTGGGGGCACCTGGCAGAACTAGGGGAAACAGAGATGCTAATGCAGTGTCAGCACTGGGGATCCAACCTGGGGCTCTCTCAGGCACAGTTTGAGCACTGACCCTTTAGCTCTCATCCCTGTACTCCTTCAGGCAGTATTCTTGGGGCTCAGGTTCTCCACTTGTGGAGAGGGCGGTCAGAAGAGGTCACGTTCATGGAGCCCCTGGGGGACTCACATCTGATGAGGGCTGAGGGGCCTTAAAGGTAGGGTTGGAGACCAAGCCCTGCGGAGATGGTGGGGTACACACTGAGAAGTGTCAGGTGAGCGGAGGAGAGGCGGGGCTCGGGGACTCTGGCTGGACCCTCGGCCGGCTGAGTGCCCAGTATGTGAATGTACTTCCCACCCTCTTCTCAGCCCCCAGTGCAGGGGAGTTTGGATCCGGCTGAGGGTGTGGGGGTGTTTCGTTTGTTGTGTATGGGGGGTTGGAGAGGTGACTTAACCCCTGACGTCATTGAGCCCCGCTGCTATGTGTGTGGGAGTGTGAATGGGCTGTTGTGGGTAGGCAGGATTAGGTGCGTGTGAGAGAGAGAGAGAGAATGTGTGTGTGTGTGTGTGTGTGTGTATGTGTGCACGCGTGTGCGTAAGAGGGTCTTGGGAGGCGTCAGGGAGGAAGTAAAGGGGCTACACTTGTGTTGGAAACTCCAGAGGCAGCTAGACATGGCTGCAGGCATCTGTGCATGTTTGGGGGCCGAGAGTTCTGTGGGGGTGCTCCCTGTCCCCTCTGCTGTACCCAGAAACCCAGGTTGTCTCCCTAGTCCTGGGGTTTTGCTGAAAACCCTGAGGGATAGGGTAATGAGGGGACAGGGTACCCCCACCTGGGGCCAGCCAGAAGGGTGGACATGATCCCTCAACACACTGCTGTGCGCCTGTGGCTTCCTTTCTTCTCCCTGGCCCCCTCCCTCGCAGCCCCTCCTTCGTCAGAGCCCCTGCAAATGAGGAGACTTACTCCTTTGCCTTTCCTGCTCCGGGAGAACCTAAGACTTTACCTGTCGGTGTCCCTTCCCCTTACTGCAGCATTAAGGGACACCTTAGCAGACACTGCAGAGAGGGTCCCCACTCCCTGAGCTAGACCCAGGGCACTGGGACAAACATGGGTCAGGGACAGAGGGGGTGGGGAGGGTGTGAGCCCAGGGCAGAGAAAGTGCTGTCAACAGGAAGCCCTGAGCTTGGAGCCCCCAGCCCCAGCCCCCCAGGGGGAAAAATACAAAGTCCAACAGCCCCTTGCGTCCACCACCTGCGCCTGTGAGTGCAGCCTGAGTCTCGGATCATCTCCAGGACTCCGTTTCTTCACCTGCAAAATGGGGATTTAAAACCTCCTGCTTCCCTCTCAGGAGAGTCCAATGACAGGGAGGGGCAAAGATGGAAGCAGAAGTGACAAGAGATGGCAGATGCCTGCCAGCAACTCCTCCCACCACGTTCCTTTGAACCACCACTATCTCTGCTGTACAGACAGACAGACATAGCCTGGAGATACTGGACGGCTGTCACTCCCATGGCTGTTGGCTCAGTTCCTGACACCCTGCTCCACCCTACCTGACCTGGGTGAAAACTCCTACGCATCCTTCAGCTGAGGAAGGACGTCTCCTCTGGGAAGGCCTCCCTGATACACTGCAGAGTTCCAGTCCAGAACACACAGCTTTTTTTTTTTTTTTCCAGCACACCTTGCGGCAGCTTTCTCAGGCGGCTCTGTAATGGTTTGTTTTCCCAACACGGTCTCCCAATTACGGTGCCGTTAACAAACAGTGTGATCCAGCCCCGTGCTGAGGTGCCACCGGTTGCCAGCCCTTCCCGGGGAGCAGGACGCAGCGCCCCTCTCCGGGGAAGAGGCATTGACACAGGCCCCCGGGCTTGAGGCAGGGACTGGAGGGCCTGGGAACGAGACTAAGGAAGAGACGCTTTTTGTTGACATCCCTTCATAAAAGTGAGCGTGTTCCCACACCCAGCTGGCGCTGAAGCGGGGCCAGTCATAAAGCAGGGAGGCCCGGGGCCGCGGGCAGCTGGCCGGCCAGCCGGGCTTTATAAGGCGGTTTTATGGACTCGGCGGAGACGGGGTGATGAGAAGCCCAACTTTAAACATCCTCTTAAAGTTCGCTTTTATTCTCCAGGGCCTCAGGACTGCAGAGAACTGAGGAGGTGCCGGTGAGGGGTGATGAGAACCCCAGCACCCACCTGGACCCCAAGGAACGCGGCTGACGGGCTCTGTCCAGGGCTGGGCGAGGTGTGGCGACCTGCAGACCTGCACCCCAATTCCCCTGTGATTCATGGGGGCCTGTTGGGGTTTAGAGGGGGATCCTTCCTGCAGCTCCCCTAAGGTCCTGCTCCCGCTTCTGCTCCCCAGATTCTGCTCTTGCTTCTCTCTTATTGACCAGGCCTCTAGAAGGAGGAGAAGGAAAAAGGGACACGAGATCAGTGCTGGCATCTGCAGTGCAGAGGGGAGTTCGGCCCCCTGGCAGGCAGGTCAGTGGGTCCTGGTGGGGCAGAGGCAGAGGGCACAGGTGCAAGGGAAGCTGAGAAAAGAGCTAAGAGAGTCAGCATGAGTGAGGGAGGCCGCAGAGAAAGCCCACGCCTGGGGACTAGCAGTGGGAAAGAAGGGAGGGGACAGGCCAATTTTGGGGGTGGGGGTATCTTGGTACCACCGCCCTGGGAAGGGCTATTTGCATCTTGGAGACAGGGGTGAGGGGGGCTCCCCCACCCCCTAGACCCCAGTGGTGTGGAAACCCCAAGGCTCTAATTTCTTTGTTTGCTTGCTTGTTTTTGCTTTTTGGGTCACACCCGGCAATGTTCAGGGGTTACTCCTGGCTCTGCACTCAGGAGTTACTCCTGGTGGTGCTCTGGGGACCATATCGGATGCCAGGGATCGAACCCGGGTCGGCAGTGTGCAAGGCAAACACCCTACCCGCTGGACTATCGCCTCCAGCCCCACCAAGGCTCTAATTTCTGGTGGATACGGGGCCCTAGCTCTAGGATGTGGGGAGCTCCGAGGGGCTGAGGGCCACGTGTCTTGGGGGCTGGCACCTCTCCACCCCTGCAGGGATCCTACTGGGCCCTGCTCTCCAGGTCCAGAGCTGGGCTTGGGGCTGACATAGTGGCTAGAGAGACAAGAGAATGACAGCCATGCTCTCTCTCAGAGGAACAGGGTCCCCAGAAACCAATAAAGTGCCTTTGGCCCTTCAGCTCTCTGGAGTCCCCTTGGAGCCTGCAGAGACAAGGTCTAGACTCTCCCATGCCTTTCCCCAAGGCTTGTTCGTGCATGGGGGGCTTGCCCTGAGGGTGGGGAGCTCGAGGCCCACCCTGTACACACCCCACCTCAAAGAAAGGTGGGGCAGGGCCAGGGAGCAGGGCTGGCCTTGATTTTTTTTTTTTTGGGTCACACCCGGCAATGCTCAGGGGTTACTCCTGGCTCTTCGCTCAGGAATCACTCCTGGCGGGGATCGGGGGCCATATGGGATGCCGGGGATCGAACCTGGGTTGGCCATGTGCAAGGCAAACACCCTCCCCGCTGTGCTATTGTTCCGGGCCCTGGCCTTGATTTTTTAGGATCCCAGAGGCAGGGGCAGGAGGAAGAAGGACATGGAGGGCCCAGCCCAGTGCCTGTCTGTGCCAGGAGCTTTACATACATTAGCACATTAAATCCTCACAGCTTCCCTGACGAGAGGATTATCGTCCTCATTTTACAAGTGACAAAAATGAAGTTCAGCGGGGTTAACCCTCAGGCCCTCATGGCCAGTAAACTGGGAGCTGGGATTCCAACGGCACCAGACTGCCGTGTGTGCCCTGGGAGCGCGTGACCCAGCCTCCTTTCTAGAACTTCCAGGCCCCGAGGCGTTCCCAGGCACACTCCATGTGTGTGGAGGCTCTCTTGGGTCTTGGGGGAGGGGGTGGCCAGGCCTCCCCAGCTAACACCCTTCAGATGTTTCTGGACACTCCCCACCCCTGCTCCTGGGTCCTTGGGAAAACCCTGCTGCCTTGGAGGCCCCAGGCCCATCAGCATCTCCACTATTTCACACTTTCCCTTCAGGAGCATCAGATGAGGAACAGCTGGGCCTGCAGATTTATTAGGGTTTTGCAAGTGATTCCATCCGCCTGTCCCCAGAGAAGCTCGGCCCCCGCCCAGAAGCAGCCTCTAGAAAGCCAAGGCTGTTCCTTTGTCCTGGTCCCAAGCCCTCAGCAAGGGTGACTGTGGCCTGGCTGCTCCACAGAGCCGTGGGCAATGAGCCGGACGCCCGTCTCCCTAGAAAACCAGGGAAGGGGCCAGGACGCCTCCCTCGGAGGGCTGGAGCATGAGCTTTGGAGGGAGGAGCCCAGGGTTTGAGTCAATCACCACATGGCCCCTGGGCACTGCCTTCAAGCAATCCCTGAGCTGGGAGTAGCTCCCTAAAATCAAAAGGGAAAGAAGAGAAAATCTAGAGGGCGGGGGGGGGGAGAAGAGAGAGGGAGAGAGATAGTTTGTGGAATCGTAGTGTTCTAGAGAACCGCACACAGACAGCTCGTGGCAGAGGGGATGGAAGCCCCGGGCGTCCTCTAGGCTCCGCCAGCTGTGCACCTCTAGGCCTCCATGTCCACATCTGCAAAGGCTTGGAGGGGTGGGGGTGGTGGAGTTTCTTTCCTGAGTCCCTTGCGGAATAAAGCCAGGTTTCAGACTCCCGGAAGGCCTGGGCATCCCCACCACATCTTGTACCCAGAAACCTTGGATGGTTATTGGCTATGCTGAAATGTGAGGACACTTGGATGGTCCACCAGCATGAGACAGAGACAGAGACAGAGAAGGAAAGAAAAGAGGAAAAAAAGTAAGGAAGACAGAAAAATGGGGAAAAGAAGGAAAACAGGAAGAGAGATGAGAGCAGGAAAATAGAAACAGAAGAAGAAAGAGAGAGAAAAAAAAGGAAAGAAGGGCCAGAGCCGTAGCACAGCAGGTAGGGTGTTTCCCTTGCACTCAACCCACGGATTCAGCCTCTGGCATCCCACATAGGGTAATTTCTGCCAGGAGTAATTTCTGAGTGCAGAGCCAGGAGTAACCCATGAGCATCACCAGGTGTGACTAAAAAAAAAGCAAAAACAAAAAAAAATAGAAGGAAAGAAAGGTAGAATTATGGACTATTCCTCTCCCCACTCTATTTTTTGTCTTGGTGGGTCTCAACCGGCAGTGCTCTGGTGTTACTCTGGGTTCTGTGCTCACCGATGGCTCCTACTAGGGACCGGCCAGGCCTCCAGCATGCAAAGCCTGCACTAAGCATGGTGAGCTCTCTCCAGCCCATTGCCACCAGGTACTGTAGGCTCAGCTCCAGACCTCTCCCTTCCCGCTAATGATGGGAAGCAAAGGCCTGAAGGCCACGCAGACCGCTCAGTCGGGGTGATCACTTGATCACTTGATCACTTGAATCCAGTTATTCATTGATTTGCTTGAGCGGGCGCCAGTAGCATTTCCATTGAACCCTATCACGTGCCAATGTAGCCCAATGGCATCTGGTTGCTTCAGGAACATGAAGAGCCTCAAACCGTTCCTTCAGGGTCTTGACAAGGAAGTCTGACCATCTTGTAGGTGGGCGGCCACGTGATCTTTTGACATCCCGTGGGATCCAGTCGGTGGCTCTAGTCCAGCGGTCATCTCCAAATCGCATTACATGTCCAGCCCATCTGATTTTTGATGCCTTGGCAAACGAGACAGCGTCCCTGACTCTGGAACAAGGACAGAGGTCGGAACTCTGGATTCCTTCTCTCACTTGAGTGAGGTGTGATATTCCAAGCATAGCTCTTTCGATTCCTCTCTGGCTGTGGGAGCTGTATTATTGCTCTGACCCCAACTATTTTTTTTTTTTTTTTTTTTTTTTTGGGTCACACCCAGCAATGCTCAGGGTTACTCTTGGCTCTGCACTCAGGAACTACTCCCAGTGTGCTTGAGGGACCATATGGGATGCCGGAGATCGAACCGGGTCTGCTGCGTGCAAGGCAAACGCCCTACCCGCTGTGCTATGGCTCCAGCCCCCACCGGCCCTAACTCTTAAATGAATGATGGTGCGCGCTTAGAACTGAAGGACTTGGAATGATTGTGGCGCTTCCTGGAATCATGTTTTGCTGAAGGGATGTGCTGTTGTTATTGTTTATGTTCCTCTGCCAATAGATAGCTACGGTCGCAGGCCGATAGGAAATGGCAACCAAGTCCAAGCACACTGGTGAGCAATGCAGGGTCAAACACCAATGTCAGCCCTGACCAGGATGTCTGGTTGAAGCGTTTGGTGTGAACAAATGATCCAACCTCTAGCAAGGGTATTCAGGCAGCCAGGGTCTGAACAGACCTTGTGAAAGGCCCTGCAAGCCTGCAAGCGAGGAGGTGTGGCCGAAGGGGCAGCAGTCAGTGGAGATGCGGGAGCGAGGGCAGGAAGGAGCACGCTGAGAGCTGGCAGCAGAGCAGCTCCCAGGAGCTTCATGCCAAGCCGGCAGCCAGGCACAGCCACCAGGTAAGGAGAAGCGAGAAACAGAGTCTCCGGGTGCCTAGTGGCGTGGGCAGATGGAGAGGGCGGAAGTCACACGGGAAGGTGATAAGGACCCGGGGCAGCGGGAGGACCTAGCCCCGCTGGAGCACCCGGAAAGACCTGACATCTGCAGTGGGGCCGGCCGCTTGCTCCCCCTTTAGTAACTAATGGGCTGTTTCTGTGACTTGGCTACTTTCAGGAAATCAGTGATTTCCTTTTATTTTATCTTTATTAGTTTAGGGGCCACACCCAGTGGTGCTCAGAGCTTACTTCTGGCTCCGTGTAATGCCGGGGATCAAATCAGGGTTCGTCACGCTGTGAGTGGCAAACACCTTAACCCCTGTGCTATATCTTTAGTTCTCCTTTGTTTAAAAAATTAAATTTGTAGGGCTGGAGCCATAGCCCAGCGGGTAGGGCATTTGCCTTGCACGCGCCGGCCCATGCTGGCCCTGGTTCGATCCCCGGCATCCCATATGGTCCCCTGAGCACCGCCAGTAGTAATTCCTGTGCAGAGCCAGGAGAAACCCTGAGCATTGTCAGGTGTGACCCAAAAAGAAAAAATAATAAATTTGTTGTTGTTGCTTTTGGGCAACACCTGGCCATGCTCGGGGTTGACTCCTGACTCTGTTCTCAGGAATTATTCCTGGTGGTGTTCTGTAGTCCATTTGGGGTGCCAGGAATTGAACTTGGTAGGCTAAATGCAAAATTGTGAGCCCTCCCAGGAGGAAAGATGGGTTTTGGGAGTGGGCCCATCACCTCTGGGGGGTCCGGGAAGCAGCCAGATGAGACTCGCCCACCACACTAGCCGCCACCTTTGCTGTCCAGACGCTGGGAGGCTACCTCAAGACCAGATTAACAGAGCAAAACCTTTGCAGTCCAGAGCTGACCATGAGGCCCCTAAGTCGTGCGGCCGTGCGGTCCATCAAACTAGTGGAAACAGTTGTGTCCTTTAATGTACTGCATTCTACAATGTATAGGAAAGTTAGGCAGGTGGGAGAGATAGAGAGGAGAGAAAAGACACACAGAACCCACCAAGTAGTTGAGGAGTGGGAGGGGGAGGGAGATGGGAGATGGGTTCGGGTGGAGGGATGGGTGTTGGAACACTGCAGAACTAAAACTTTACATGAACATCTTGCAATTGTATGTCTAAAAGTGGTGTAATAACATTTGGGAATAAAAAAAAAAGAAAGGGAAGTGAAGAGAGAGAGAGAGAGAGAGAGAGAGAGAGAGAGAGAGAGAGAGAAAGAGAGGAGATAAAGAACCTTCTATGGAAGCAAGCTGGGAGAAAGGGGAGGGAAGTGGCGACATTGGTGGTGGGAAGTGGGCATGGGTGGAGGGATGAGTGCTGGAACACTGTATGACCGTAACTTGAACATCTTGTAATTGTATTTCTCATGGTGGTATAATAAAATATTAAAAAGAAAAAAAATCATGAGCCCTGCCCGCTTTCTATCCTTCTGACCCTGTTCCTTTGCGGTAACAGTTCCAATTAAGGGACTGAAGAGATAGTCCAGCAGGTAGGGCATATGCTTTGCATGTAGCTTATTTATGTGGGTTTGATCCTGGGTACCCCATAAAAGTCCCACCAGGCTCTGCCAGGAGTGGTCCCCTGTGTGCAGAGCCAGGTGTAAGTGCTGATCACAGCCTGCTGTGGCCCCCAAACCAAACCAAACCAACCAAACTGAGGTCCCACTTAGTAATATGAACTGGGGGGTAGATTTGCCTCCACTTCCTGGTGTTGGCAGAACCACCCCTCCAGCAGGTCGAGAAAGTGACCTTGCTGAGCTCAGAGTCCTCCTGGATGTGGGAAAGCAGGAATGTGTGCACCCTGCTGTCCCCTGCGGCCAGTAGAGAAGAGAGGTCACCTTGCACAGATGCCACTCAGCCAAGCAAGCTACTGGTGTGTTGGCAAGTGAATAGCTCCTGGTGGGAGAGGAAGGGCTGGGGCAGAGGCTGCCGGCCCCTGCGTAGAGACTTTCAGGCAGTGCTTTGCTTTGCTTTGAATGTGAGAAGCTGTCTGTCCAGAAACACTTCGAAATAGCAGCTCGCTGGATGTCTGTGAGAGAAGCTGCTGCTAAGCTGGGCAGAAAGACAGGTATAGGAGCTGTGGACCCCGGGACAGCACAGGCCTGAACTGGTGACAGTGTGGGGAGACTCCACTTACTTAGATATGACTTTACAATTTTTTTTTTAACTTTTTGAGCCACTCCTTAGCTCTGCACTCAGGAATTACTCCTGGCAGTGCTTGGGGGTCCGTATGGGATGCCGGGGATTGAATCTGGGTCAGCCATGTGTAAGGCAAACGCCTTCCCCACTGTGCTATCGCTCCGGCTCCCTACAATTTTATTTTTTTTTTAGTTTTGAATTTTGAGCCACTCCTGGCTGTGTTCAGGGGACCATGAAATGCCAGAGATGGAACCTGGGCTCCTAGAAGCAAAGCATGTAGTTTAGCCCTCTGAACTCCTCTTGCTGGCCAAGAAGTGAAATTCTCTTTCTTTTTTCTTCTTTTTTTTTCTTTTTGGGTCACACCGGCGATGCTCAGGAGTTCCTCCTGGCTCTGCACTCAGGGATTATTACTCCTGGCGGTGCTCGGGGGACCATATGGGATGCCGGGGATCGAACCCTGGCCAGCATGGGCGGCCGCGTGCAAGGGAACGCCCTACCGGCTGAGCTATCGCTCTGGCCCCAGAAGTGAAATTTTCAAAAATAAAAGTAAAGTAGCAGCTGGAGAGACAGCACAGCAGGTAGAGAAACGGTGCCGGAGTTAGTGGTGCAGACCCCCAGACCCGCATATCACTGACAATTCTGGGTCCAAACTTCATTGCTAAAGCCTGCTCTTGAGCCGTAGCCCTCACATCAACTGAGCACCACCTGGGATTCTGCACGTCTGTGTGCTACGAAGGCGACCAGAGGGGACATGCTAAGGCAATCGTAGGGAAGCGGAAGTATACTTTATTTTTATGTCCTGTTTTTGTACCATACCTGATGGTGCTCAGGCTTACTGCTGGTTCTGTGCTCAGGGATCACTCCTAATGGTGCTTAGGGGATCATATGGGGTGCAGGGGATTGAGTCCCCAGTCAGGCTCATGAAGGCAAGGCCCAACTCACTGTATTATTGCTCCTGCCCCAGAAGGGAGTTTAATGAGCTCTAGAGCCAGCTATTCTGCATGTGGAATAATACAGTTTCAGCCACTGAAATCTCCTGCAATCCCCCAAAGTTGTTTCTTTAGCTTCCTTCCCTCCTTTTTCCTCCCCTTTTTCCCCTCTTTTTGGTTTTTGGACCACATTTGGTAATGCTCAGGGATTACTCCTGGCTCTGCACTCAGGAATCATTCCTGGTACTGCTAAGGGGACCATATGGAATGCAGGGATCGAACCCAGGTTGGCTATATACAAGGCAAGTGCTCTACCTGCTATGCCATTGCTATGGCTGGCCTGCCTGCCTTCCTTCTCTCCTTCTTTCCTTCCTTCCTTTCCTCCTTCCTTCCTTCCTTCCTTCCTTCCCTCCCTCCCTCCTTCCCTCCATCCTTCTATCCTTCCTTCCTTCCTTCCTTCCTTCCTTCCTTCCTTCCTTCCTTCCTTCCTTCCTTCCTTCCTTCCTTCCTTCCTTCCTTCCTTCCTTCCTTCCTTCCTTCCTTCCTTCCTTCCATTTCTTCCACGTTCTTTCTTTCCATCCTTCCTTCTTTTTTCCTTTCTTCTCTTTTTTAGGGCCATACCCGTAGTGCTCAAGGTACACTCCTAGCAGTGCCCAGGGCACCATAGTGAGTGCCAGAGATGAAACCCAGGCCTCCTACGTGCTAAGCATGTGCTCAGCCCTTTGTGCTGTCTACCTGCCCGGAGTCACTCAGTGGGCTCTGTGGGTGGGGAGCAGTCCTGCTTGTGTTGGGGTCTATAGATATGTTCCCATGAGCCCTCCCATCTCCCCCTCTCCTCGGGGGGCAGATTGCAAACACTTCAGGTTACTATAACAGGCTGAGTCTCCTGCACAGATTTGTTTAACCTCACACCATGCTGGATATAAATTCCTGACTCCGAGCAAGGGTCCCTGGTTCTCCCCCTGGCCTTGGAACAACAGTCCCTTCATTCACCCCAGCTGGCCGCACCCGCAGACTGGCTAACTGGCTCTTCGGGGCTGAAACGAGCTGCGGCTTGCTCCTGTTTCCTCTCTCCTCCTGCACAGCCTCTCTCTAAGCCACATGCAAAGCTCGGCCCCGGCGCCCGATTATCACATTTCATATGAAATTGGGAGTGCACCGCTCAGGTTCTCAGTTACTTGGCCCAGCCGGGTGGTGTGACCGAGAGACCGCCCTGGGCCCACCTCCACCCCCGTGCTGGCCTCCCCCCGGCCATTCCTGACCCCCGGGGGACCCTGTCTTGTCAGGACCCCCTTTCTCCTCCTGGGGTCAATCACTCCCTGAGGACAAAGGGCCTCCTTGAGCCCTGACCCCTGTGTGTCCTGGAAGTCCTCCCCCAATGAATTACCTTAACTCGCCTCCCTTATGGGGTGGCTGCCCCCGTGCTCACCCCGTCCTGACAGCTTTTCATTCTTTTCCCTGTCACTAGACTAATGGTTTCTCTGCAAAGCCTCAGCCTCGGGCCTGCAGCGTCAGCAGGTCTGGGTGGCCGCACACACACCCTCCAGGTACACGTGAACTTGCTGAAACTCCTTGTCCCACCCACACTTCCTGGCCCGCCCTCCCCCCAGCCGCCCATTCTCAACTCCCACGTTTCCATTTCATCAGCGTCAACCCCAGACCCTCCGTGGTCCGCTCCCCCACTCCCTCCATCCACAATGATGTTTTTGGCTCTATCTCTGGCCCCTGGAAGTGAGTTCCCATCACCCTGCAGGCAGACACTGGTGGACCCCTTTTTCTTCCTGCTCCTTCCCTCTGTGCCTGACCCGTCCCAGAGGTACCAGGAAATGCATTTGGCCTTGGTTGCCTCATTCCCCAGAATTCTAAGAGTCTACTCCGTGCAAGACCAGATTCTTTACCTTCAGGACTTATAACCTAGGAGGAAAGGTGTTTTGTGTGTGTGTGTGTGTGTGTGTGTGTGTGTGTGTGTGTGTGTGTGTGTGTGTGTGGTGGGGCATGTACAACTGGAAATAAAATGAGAGAGGAGAGAAGGAGAGTGGGGGAGGGAAAGAAGAAACTAGACAGTGGTGAAGATTATTTTGCATATTGACTCTAGGAATTCTGGGGTTTTGTGCTGAGAGCCAAGGAAACAGTGAAAAGGACCTGGGTTCTGATGATTCCACCTCAGGAGAGTCAATGAAGATATTTACCCAAGAATAAGACAGAGAATGGCTCACTAGTGGTTCTGCTTTGTGTGTCTAGAGCTCGCCTCGACTAGAAGGAAGTGAAAGACTGTTGTTGAAAGAAGTTTTCCCTGTTGTAATAATGAGCAGCGCCAACTCCTGAGGAAGGCCTTCCCTGATTTTTGAGGTTCCCTATGGCAATAAGCCTTCTTAATTGCTCCAAAATACACATGGTTGTTTGAAGCTAAAATTGTGGCATTGTCTCATTGTCTTGTGGGTTTTATAATGTATGCAGATGAAATACATATGATAACTACAGCATACGGAATGGGGGTAGGGGGCTTGGGCCTCTGTGCTTGTGAAGTTCCTACATTTTGCTTGAAATAGTAACTCTAAGTAGACTGTGAAAAGTTAAGGATGTAGGTTGTAATCCCTGGGGCGATCATTAAAAAATTAATGCAAAGAGGTATAGCTACAAATCCAAAAGATAAATTGAAGTGGAATTCTAAAAATTTAAAAGAAAGCAGGAAAGGAGAACAGAGAAATAGAAAACAGAGGAGGCAAGTAAGACTAAATTCAACCATATCAATAATTACATTAAATGTTAATGGACTAAACATTCTAATTAAAAGGCAGAGATTGTCAGATAGATCAAAACTTTAAGACCCAATCTACAAGAGATGTACTTAATGTAAAGATACAAATCAGTTGAAAATAAGGATATAAAATAATATACATTGATTAAAACACCCCTCCCCCAAGTGGCTCTTGTCTTGCATTTGATGGGTCTTGGTTTAATTCCACAGTGCCATATACAGTCCCCTGATCACAGGAGTTACTCCTGAGCACAGAACTCAGAATAATCCCTGAGCACAGGCAGGTATGACCCCCAAACAAAATCAAGCAAACAAACAAAAAGGTCAGTTGGAAAGCTAAATATTGGCCAAGGCTGGACATGTAGTCCAGCCAGTAGGGTGCCTACCTTGTATATGGTTGACCTGGGTTTGATCCCTTGAATCCCATTTGGTCCCCCAAACACTACCAGGAGTAATTCCTGAGTGCAGAGCCAGGAGTGACCCGAGCAGTGCCAGGTGTGGCCCCCAAACAAAACAAAGCAAAAACCCCAGAAGAAAAGCTAAAAGTGCTATATGGTTATCAGTTCATATATCTTGTAAGATTAAGGGTCTTATCACTGTATCACTGTCTTCCCATTGTTCATCGATTTGCTCGAGTGGGCACTAGTAACATCTCCATTAGTCCTGTCACAAAGCAAGTGCAACCTAGAAGGCCATTTTATAAGGGTAAAGGGTCAATTTCTCAGGAAGAAAAATCTTTCATAAATATGAATTGATTGGGGCAGGAGCGATAGCCCAGCGGGTAGGGCGTTTGCCTTGCACGCGGCCGGCAAGTGCCGACCGGGTTCGATCCCCAGCATCCCATATGGTCCCTGAGCACCACCAGGAGTAATTCCTGAGTGCAGAGCCAGGAGTAACCCCTGAGGCATTGCCGGGTGTGACCCAAAAAGAAAAAAAAAAGAATTGATTAACAGCAGTGTTTCAAATATAGACAAAAACACTGACTCTTAAATAAGAGAAAGAACAGCATAAGCATAATCAGAGCGTGGACTTTGCACTAGTCAAGGTGGGGGTGTCTGATTTCACTTTGGAAATGGTGGCTTGAGGAACCCAGCACCTGGACCAGGATGTGGGCTGTGTGTTGAGACATCTCAAGAAGGAGAGTAGGGGCACAGCAATGGTATAGCGGGTAGAATGCTTGCCTTGCTGACATTCTACCCAGGTTCAATCCCCAGCTCACCATATGATTCCTGAACCCTTCCAGGGGTGAGACCTGAATGCAGTACCAGAAGTAAGGTGTGGCCCCCAAACAAAACAAAACAAAACAAGAGGAGTATGGAATGGAGTCACACACGAAGTTTAGCGACAATGCCTGAGAAATCCCTGGAGTTGAGGCCTGAGGATTCCTAGTTGAGTTTGAGGGGACTCAGACCTGGTGGGAGGTTGTAGAAGCTGTCTCTAAAAGCAGCGGTGATAGTGCCCAGATGGTCACTTGATCTGACTGTTCCAGGACAGGAAGCCAAGGGGAGGAGCAGGAAGTATGGGAGGCCAAAACCAGCTCCCTCAAACTCGCCCTCCCAGAATCCCCTTTGTAATCTGAAGTGGGCTCAGGTGTCAAAAAGTCATCATAGGTGTAAGACACCGCGCTACCCCACCCCATTTTTGTTTGTTTATCTTTTTGACATACCTGCAGAGTTCAGGGCTTCCTCCTGGCTCTGCGCTTAGGGAGTCACTCCTGGTAGGGTTTGGGCTCCATACCTGGTGCTGTGGAGTGAACCCTGGCTGGCCACAGGGAAGAGTGTCTTAGCAACTGGCTGTCTCTCCACTCCTCTAACTTTACCCTTTTTGCTTGGTTCTGATTTTTGAGCTACACCTAGCTGTGCTCAGGGTTTACCCCTGGCTTTGTCCTTAGGGATCATATAAGGTGCTGAGGAGGGAAGCCAGGAGTTCTGCCTGCAGGACAAATGCCTTATCTGCCTTACTCCCTTGTTTTGGTCTGCTTTTAGGCTTCCCTGAGGGACCATGGGTTTCTGGGGATCAAACCAGGCCTCCTGCATGCAAAGCATTGGCTCAGCCCGTTCAACTCTCTCTTCAGACCCAGAGTTAACCTTACCCTTAATTGGCCCCAAACTGATGGGGTCTGGGGAATGGGGATGCAGCCTTGGGTTCTCACACTTCAGTGGACGTCTTGTCTTATAAAACCACAGACGGCTGGGTCTGCGCCAGAGTTTCTGAGTCAGCGGGTAAGAGGCGGAATTGCTGTTGCCACTGAGCAGACCTAAAAATCCTGAGCCTGGGTCCCAGGCCCAGCCCCTACTCTGGGGTCATTGTCAAGGTTGTGAGCGGGCCCCACACGGTGTGATTTAGGGCTTTTATTTGTTTGCATGTCTTTCAGCCACTCCATGCTTACTCTTAGTTTTGTGCTCAGGAGCCACTCCTGGCAGGGCTTGGGAGACTGTGGGGTGTGGAGACTGAACCTAGGATGACTTCGTGCAAGGCAACGCTCTACAGGGTGTACTCTCTCTCCAGCCCCAAGATGTGAGGAATTTCAAAGGTACTCAAGTTGTTTTAAGCCAGAAGGAATGTTTGACCAGGGAGCTAGCATAAGCGTTCATGTGCTCTCCTTGCTCTCAGCCAGGAGAAAGATCCCTGGGCACAGAGGTAGGAGGAAGTCCTGAGTACCACCAGGTGTGTCCCCAAAGCAAAACCAAAAAAGAAGGAACACTTGAGGACCAATTTTTCTCAGTCTTTCTCTGACTGTGCTCTGCTTCTAAACTTGTTTTCTTTCCGTGGCCCCTGTCCTACTGATGGCCCCTAGTCTCATGCCCTGGACTTCATTTCACAGTTTCCACCTGTGGCTACCTTGAACTAAAAAATAAGGGGCCCAGTGGGGATGAGGGGGCCTTGCACATGACCCCAGTTGAAGAAACAGAGCAGGGAGATGGGATGGGGCCAAACTTGTTAACATGGAAGGCACAGAAGAGAGCCGACCAGAGGGGGCCTGAGTGGGTGTCAGGCCTGGCCTCTCAGGGCAGTGAAGAGTGTTCAGGCACTTGAGAACACTCTTCCGGTATCTTCTCATGTGTCTTCACAACATGGCCCAGATCGAAGAGGATTCCCAACCTTCTCAGCGTCTCACTCCACCCTCTGTATATAGAGCCAGTGTCACCCTTCTCGGGTCTCAGTACAGGCACAGAGGAGGGGGCTTGGCCAGCGGGTTGTGGTGGAAGGACAGAATGTATGGGTCAAAGGTCCACCAGCCAAATGGGTGAGAGCTGAGGAAGGTCTGGCCAAAGAGAGTGTGTGCAGGGTGTGTGGACTGAGGGTGTGCATGCAGGAGGTATGCAGGCTGACGGGTGCGCGGGGCTGAGGGTACGTGGGCTGAGGGTATGCGGGCAGGGTGTGTGGACCAAGGGTATACGCTCTGAAGGGTGTGCGGGCAGGGTATACGTGCTGGAGGGTGTGCGGGCAGGGTGTGTGGGCTGAGGGTGTGCGGGCAGGTATACAGGACACGGACACACAGCTGTTCCCACTTCAGTCAGCGCCACCACTTGACATTGTGCATGTCAGGTTGCATTTTGTGGGCTCCTGCTTTCGACTGTACTGGGCTGTGGTTCCAAGTTTCAGGCCTTATTCTTGGGACTTGCATCCCTGGCCCTTGCCAAGCCCCTTGGTGACCACATGCAGGGCTGATGCAGCACCCCGAGCCCCAGGGTTCAGACAGAGAAGCCCCTAAAGAGCCTCCTCTCCTCTCCAGATAGAGTCATCACCTCTCAGCTGGCATCCATCAGAGCCAATGGCAGCAGGTTTGGGGTTTTCTTGTTTGGATTTTTGTTTTTTGGGGAGATCATATTTGGCGATACTCAGGGATTACTCTTGGCTCTGCACTCAGGAATTACTCCGACGGTGCTTGGGGACCATACGGAATGCTGCGGATTGAACCCAGTTCTTCTGCGTGCAAGACAAATGCCCTACACACTGTACTATCGCTCCGGCCTGGCTTTGGATTTTCTTTTTCTGAAGCAAGGAACAGAAGAGATTCAGTCCATCTGCATCCTTCCTGCATCCAGGAAGGAGAGTTCATTCCCTGCCCGTCGCGTTTGAAGAGCAAAGGATTCATTTCCGTGAGAACTGAAACTCAGGGAAGAATCCTAGCTGCTCTGCCTTTCTGACTGTGAGCTTATAGGGGGCTCAGATGGATGTTCCTGCTTCCTGGTGTCACCAAGGAGCCCCAAGTGGCCCCTGTATGGCTCTGTGTCTTTCCATGGGCGCTGTCCTCCAGAATAGATGCGCAGTGGTCCCATCTTCCTTGAGAGCCAGCCTATTACGCAGACCTCTGCCTTTGCCCCAATCCCATGAAATTTGAGTTGACCCCTTTCCTTCCTGTCAACCCTCTAGGAAGACCCCAACATTCATGTGACCAGGCCTTCTCTGGGTCTCATGTGGATGGTGAACAGGACTGGGGTGGACAGGCTCTGGTCTAGAGGCAATGGCCACAATTCTGCCCCCTTCAATCCAAAGGACCTTGTCCCCAACATTCTCACCGTTACTCCCTATCCCTGCTGCCTGCTAGAATTCTGCTTTTGTGGTTTGAAAGGAGCTCAGGATACAGCCCAGCCTGGACATCTTGAAGAAGCATTGTTCGTGGTTGGAAATCATGAGTAAATTTTGAAAAATAGTCAACGAAAATCTTGCTGAGGGAAGCAAGTTTCTCAGCAAAGGGGGAGAAAAGCGCCAACTGGCCAAGTCCAACAGGAATCATTAGAAATAGTGCCTGGATTATTCACCCTGAGTATCGTCCACGCCCACACCGACCTCCGCTGCAGCCCGGGCAACCGAGCAATACCCATGTGAAGGTGATGGTTCAGGAAGAATCAGCTTGGACCCGAAGCCAAATTCCTCAGCAGTTTCTCTTGCGATCCAGGTTCCCCACGCTGCCTGCTCCAACTCCTCCTTCATTCAAATGCAGCTCACAGTGGGGACCTGCTCCCCGGAGGCTGTTGGCCCTGGCAGATGTTGGCAGCAGAACTCTGGGACCCATCCAAGGGTTAGACCTTCTGGGCTTTGCGTGGGGTGGGGGCACGGCTTAAAGGTGTAGGTGGATTTATCTCATCGGCCAAGTATTGCCTGAGTGAACGTCTGTGTGAACAGAAGGACAGTGAACTCCCCTCACTTAACCTTGCTAATCAGGCCTCTGGCTTTCCCAGCGGGGGTGAGGTGGGTTCTGTTCTGCTGGGTGCTGGAGTAGAATCAAGCCCTCCAGGGCCCAAGCTTGTCCCATGCCCTGTCCTGGCTTTCCAGCATCCTTGGTCTTCCCCTGCCTTTCCATGGATTGGCCGTGTGTGTGTGTGTGTGTGTGTGTGTGTGTGTGTGTGTGTGTGTGTGTGTGTGTGTGTGTTGGAGGGTTGAGGCCAATCCTAGCAATGTGCATGCTCTGTGTTCTAGAGTGGTTCCGGGTGGAACAGGGGTGAGGGTTAAGGAAACTACATATGGTGTTGGGGGATTGAACCAAGGCCATCTCTACCCTCCTGTACTCTCTCCCCACAAGTTCTTTTCTTTCTTCCTCCCTCCCTCCCTCCCTCCCTCCCCCTCCCTCCCTCCCTCCCTCCCTCCCTCCCTCCCTCCCTCCCTCCCTCCCTCCCTCCCTCCCTCCCTCCCTCCCTCCCTCCCTCCCTCCTTCCTTCCTTCTTCCTTCCTTTCTTTCCTTCCTTCCTTCTCCTTCCTTCCTTCCTTTCTTCCTTTCTTTCTTTCTTTCTTTCTTTCTTTCTTTCTTTCTTTCTTTCTTTCTTTCTTTCTTTCTTTCTTTCTTTCTTTCTTTCTTTCTTTCCTCTCTTTCTCTCTCTCCCTCCCTCCCTCCTTCTTTCCTTCCCTCCCTCCCTCCCTCCCTCCTTCCTCCCTCCCTTCCCTCCTTCCTTCCTTCCTTCCTTCCTTCCTTCCTTCCTTCCTTCCTTCCTTCCTTCCTTCCTTCCTTCCTTCCTTCCTTCCTTCCTTCCTTCCTTCCTTCCTTCCTTCCTTCCTTCCTTCCTTCCTTCCCTCCCTCCTCCCTTCCCATACTTGGTAATGCTCAGGACTTCTCCTGGCTCTGCATTCTGGGATCTCACTGGGCAGTACCCAGGGGATCAGAGTGTTGCCAGGTATGTAACCTGGGTCAGTCACAGCAAGTCAAGTCTTACCTGCTGTATTATTGCTCTAGCCACTTTGGTTTTCGAGTCATATCCAGCATTTCTCAGGGACCATTCCTGACTCTGTGGTCAGCAGTAACTCCTGGCCTGGGGACCATGAGGTGTTGGGAAACCAATCCTTGCTTCCTATATGCAAAGCCTGCTCTCTGCCTGCTGAGCGCAGCCCAGAGCTTCCTGGAACCTGGAGCTTCCTACCTGTCAATAAGGCTGGCCTAGGTCTGAGCTTTTTTTTTTGTTTGTTTTTGTTTCTTTTGGGCCCTGAAGTGCTCAGGGATGAGTCCTGTTGGGTCTCAGGGGATTATATAGGTACCAGGGATAAAAAGTAGGTGGGGACATATAAGGCAGGCACTCAGCCCGCTGACCCATCGGAGTGGGACTCACCCCCCTGAGGAGAAAATTAACTAGACAAGCTGAAGCCAAGTTTCTGCTTCTTGAGCCCTTCCTCCCCAGACTCCCCATACCCAGGAGAGTGCTCCTCCCCAGCCTGGCTGTGCTCTGCCAGGCGTGGGCCTTGGGCATGTTTGTGGGATGACTGATGGCATCTGGGAATGCCGCAGGGGGCCAGGCTACTTTGGAAGTGGGGGGCTGGAGGAGGAGTGGATCACATTTCTCTCCCCAAACCCTCCCTTTGGGGGAGTCCGCGAGGCCCCAGGACAGCGGAGCCAGGCCGCTGAGTTGACAGGCTTATTTTTAGTTGGGATTCTGGATCCGTTTGGACCAGGCTGTGTCTCCCAGGACCCTGGATGCATGGCAGGGAAACCCCAGCAGCTTCCTGTCCCCAGGCGAGGGCACAGCACAGCCCATCTAGACAGGCTGCTGGAGAGGAAGGAACCTGGGCCTCCGGGCCCTGAGCCTTTGGTGCTTTGGGGCAGGAGGGATGTAGATGGAGCATCCTGTTTGAATTTGGCACTAGTCGCGTTTTTAACAGGGGTCATGGCCTCCCCCCCTCTCCCAGGCCGCCCTTACAGATCCTGCGAATCAATTTTTCACTTTTGGCTCTCATTCTGCACTTCACCTTGGAGCTCTGGGCCTGACCCAGGGAGAAGTGTGTGAGCAGTGTGATTTCTTGAATGATGCCTCTGAACATTCTGGAGAGGCTGCCAGGAAGCCCCGCAGCCAGGGCACCAGAGATGGGGGAGGAAGAGAAGGAGAGAGGACAGAAAGGATGGTAGAAAGAGTCGCAGAGAGACAGGTTGTGTATGTGTGACTGAGTGTACGTGTGTGTGTATGGGACTGTGTAAATATATGAGTGTGTGTGACTGTGGAGTGTATGTGTGTGTGGCTGTGTGTATAAGAGTGTGACTGTGTGAGTATATGTGTGTGATTGTGTGTGTCTATGAGTATATGTATGTGAGTGTATGACTATGTGCATAAGTGTGTGTCTGTGAGTTTATGTGTGTGAGCATATGTGACTGTATGAGTATGTGCGACTATGTAAGTGCATGTGTGTGGGTGTATGAGTGTGTGTGAGATTGCATGTGTATGTGTGTGACTGTGGCAGTGGATGTGTGTGGCTGTATTGTGACTGGAGTGTATAGTGTGTGTGACTATGTTTATGAGTGTGTGGATATGTGTATGAATGAGTGACTGTGTGAGGTGTGTTTGAATGTGTGTGACTGAGTGTATTTGTGTGAGTGTATGACTGTGTGAGTGTATATGAGTGTGTACATGTGAGTATGTAAGAGAATATCTGTGTGTATGTATGTGTGCGTGTGAGAGATTGTGTGTGTGTGTGTGTGTGTGTGTGTGGGGCGTGTGGTGTTCATGAGGGTTTGCTGTGTGGCACGTGGACGAGGGAGGGCCTCGGAGGTGATGCAGGGGGTCTGAGAGGGAAGGCCGAAGAAGAGAAGGCCTAATCACAGCCAGGCCTAACTGCCCGGGCCGGCCGGCCTGTGAACTGGGCTGTGCCGAGCGAACACCCAGCCCCTCTGTGACTCCCGGGCGGAGGAGCCCACATTCCTGCCCGGCAAAGGCCGCTTTAATCAAGGCTCCAGATCCTTCCTGCAGCCGCCCGGGGACTGTAACGCTAAACACATTAGTGTGTGAGATTGAAAGGTAACACATTCTCATGGAAGCCCCCCGGAACAATGGGCCTCAGGTCTGGGTTTCATTTGGAGGAACTGTGCAGTGGGAATTTCTCTAATCAAATAAAAGGAAAATGAAAAACTCGATCGTTCACAAACTTTAATGCTCTTAATTGCATTAATTTGAAAAACATACAAGGTCTTTCTGAGGGTGGTGTTGGGTCCTGATAGGAGAGGAAGCCCCGGCCGGCTGGGGAGACGCAGGCTGAGGGTGGTGAAGGGTGCCCCGAGAGGCAGCCGGCACGGCTGGGGCTCCAAGGAGGGCCTGGCAGTGACCCAAGTGATAGAGGGTTAGACTTCTGCCCCCACCACCGCCCTCACCCCTCCCTGCCATGGTATTTCCGGGCCCCAAGGTGGCTGAGGGAGCCCTGAGAGCCCCATGAGGTCACTTGGCCTGGACCTGCTGCTGTCACTCACTCCTCATCTGCCCAGGCCTGAGGGGGCAGGGCGGCTCCTCTCGGCTCTGTCAGCGCCCACAGCCCGGGGCCAGCTGCTCATCCTGCTGCACACCCCACCCTGGAGGGCTCGGGGAGCACAGATCCCAGCGGCCATGCCCCCATCCTAGCCAGGTCGACCTGCCGCTCCCGTCCTGATGACCTGGGAGTGGGTGGCCTCGGGCAGCGGGAAGGAGTTAGGGTCTTCCCCTGCCCACCTGCTGCACGGCCAGGAGCTGAGTGGGTGATCAGGGCCCATCTCTCACAGGGAGTTCCTGGGGCTCTCGGATGTCAGGGTACGGGACAATGAGCTGGTTCTACAGAGGGCTGTGGAGATTCAGGGCTCAGCCCTCCTGAGAATCTGCTAAGCTAGCGGGCTCCCTGGATGCGAATCCCCATCTCTGAACTTGCAGTAAGTTCAGTTCCAGCGTCATCTCTTTGTTGACATCTCACAAAGTCCCTGAGAGAATGATTTCCCGGGAGCTGGGCTGGGGGTATGTAGATGATCAGAAAATCAAGAGATTGGTTCACTGGGCGTGGGTCACACAGCGTCAGGGTGAAGACCCACAGTCTGGCTAGGGTGCTGTGGGATTGGGCTCAGTGCGGGCTCACACGTGTGGCTTTGGGTATGGTATGAGTAGGATACACTCCACCACCTGGCTCCAGGCCCTTGTTCTTTCCTGGGCCCATTCTACCTCCCAAAGACAAGGACAGAAAACTAGGCGGCCTCTAGTGTGTGTGACTTTGAAATCTTTCTCTGTGAGGGAGTCTGTCAGCCATCAGCTAACACCCCTCACCCTGAGCTGTGGGCGGGGACCGGGAGGGAACCAGACCCCCGTAATGTGGCGCTCGGGTGAAAGATGAAGGCTGCCCCTCTGTGTAACCTGGAGAAAGTTTGACAGCGTTCCTTGACACTGTTCCCAGCCTCAGTTTCCCCCTGAACCTGCAGGGGCTGGGAGCCTCAGAATTCTCAGGGTACCTAGGATTCTGTGGCTCTGACAGCAGTGTAGAGAGCTCGGGTGTGTGGAGGGTGGGGGTGAGGTCTATGACTAGCTGGGGAGCTCGCCACAGTACCGCATCTCTCCCAACGTGGGGCTCAGAACTCAGGGTGGGGTGGTGGAGGGGGTGCATTTGGGATAAGGGGAGTCCTGGTTGAGATGATTTACAGAAGCAGGATGTGCTCGGGTTAGACGGGGGCCTAACGGCAAGCTCCCCCCAACACTGACAGATGTTATTCTTTAAGAACTTCCGAAGGCTGCGTTGGGTGGGGCGCGGGCAGGGGACCCCACGTTTCTCCCTGTGCCCCAGAGAATCTTTACTGATTTAGGAATGTGGCCTGACTTCTTCCTCACCTACCTCCCTTCCTTCTACACAGGGCTCAGACGCCAACGCAGCCCAGATGCATAGCAGGTCACCTAGCTGGGAGGTGGTGGAACAGAGACCCAGTCCCTAGGTGACTAGGGAGCACCCACAGCCAGGGGGCTGAGAGGCACACCAATAGAGAAGACAGCTCAATCCTGACGCCCCCCCAGTCCCCTTGCACACACACACACGCACACACACACACACACACACACACACACACGGCCCTGGGAACCTCCACCGCTGAGAAGGAAACCCCAGGAGAAAGGGCCTGCAATGCTGGTGTGCCTCTGTTTAAGCACACCCAGTCTACCCAGACCTAAAAATAGCTCTCGCATTGGAAGTCTTTCCCCATCTGAATTCATTCCCATATGAAAAAGAATCACACTGGCTCTTTTCTTCAAGAAGCCAACTCCATTAGTGCATTAAAAATATGACTCCGGTTGCCAAATGTGATTTCATATGCGTCCCCTCCCCGCCCCAGCCCCAACGCGCCAGTTCCCGAAGGACCCCTCTGCTTTGCCTAAAGAGAGGGCTGGCCTGCAAGGGGGGCGGTGCTGGTGGTGATCAACATGGCAAACACATGTCCTGGATTTTCTGAGACCGGCTTGCTTCTAATATTAGGTTTCCATTGTCCTGGGAGCATGCTTGGAACTCTCGGGGCCCTGGCGGACAGTATGGTTGCCGTGCAGAGGGCAGGTGGGAGGGCGCTAGCCTGTCCAAGGCAGGTCCAGCTTTCCAGTGCTGAGGGGTCAGCTTGGTGAAAGGTGGGTAGCAAAGAAGTCAGACTGAGCCTATAAGAGAGGCTTCGAGCTGTGGGGAATAAGGTGAGTCATGGAGAGGCACCCCCTCCCCCCCCCCCGGGGGGTCCTGGGATCTATTAGCCAGCAGGCCCTGCAGTCTCACCCACTCTCTGGGTCTGGGAGGGGGCGGGCATACCCTGGAGGGTGGCCAGGGAAGAGCAGCTTCTTGATTAAAGGGTGGCGGAGCAGGACGTTGGGAGCATGGCTGGTTATTTACGTCTTCGGCTCGGGAGCCTGCCTCCACCCCACCCCTGCAGGAACTCCAGCCCCAAGCACAGCCCCACCAGGGTCGCTGCTGAGCTGACTGTGGCTGGGACACGTGACATGCGGGCGTCAGGGTCCCTTCCAGCGAGTCGGACAGGAGGGACAAGCCTCCATCTACAGGTGGAGATGGGGAATGGACATGCCTTGTTGAAGGGGCGCCTGGCCAAGGGGACCAGGGTGCTGGTTTTCTCATTTTAACTGAGCCCTGCCAGAGCGGAAGAGGCAGCGGGGGAGTGCAGGGACACCTGAATTCTAAGTATGACTCTGAGGCTATTTATATGCCAACTGGTGGTTCTTCTTCTGTTGGTGTTGGGTCACACCAGACTGTGCTTAGAGCTGACTCCTGGCTCAGTGCTCATCAGTCCTGGGGTGGCGTGCAGGGGATAATAAGTGGTGCCGGGGATCGAACCGGGGGAATCAGCTGGCGGCGCGAGAAGTGCCTTAATCCTTGTGCGATCTCTCAGACCTAAGTGGTAGGTCTTAAAATAGTAATGATGAGGCTGCAGCACCCAGGAGATGCAGCTAGTCCTGACAGCCTTGAGTCAGGGATCGAATCTCACCTGGCAGAAGAGGGGAGATGGAAGGGGGGGCCCTTGCCCAGGTCCCCAGAATTCGAAGAGGGTAGAAGGAGGCTTTCGGATGGGCTCTACACGGCTTGCAAAGCCCACAGCCCTTCCTGCGCTCCATGCTCCACATGGCACCTCCCGGATGGTTGCAGCAACTGCTTTATCTTGGGGAAGGAAGTTGGGGGATGGACTAAGCTGTGTAGGAGCATTCCTAGGTCACAGCAAGGTGACCCCAGAGGCTCTGGCTGCTGTCCAGTGCCCTCCACTCCCCTTCACGCGCCGACGGTGCCATTTCCTTCCTGCCTGCCTTAAAAACATTTTTTTTTCCTCTAACATGTCAGAACCTAGTTACCCTTTAGGACTGAGCGCTCATGGTTTTTTTCCATTACTCTTCCCAGATTTGCCAAACCACAGTGGGTTGCTCTTTCTGCTCTTGCTCCGTACCTTCCTGGAGCACTGTACCTGGGTCTTCCCTTAGAGGGAAGGGCTGACTGGCTGAAACGTCCAAGTGGGGCCATGGGAGGATGTGGGGAGCTGGAGTGAGTCGGAGAAAGGGTTCAGTCTCTTGGCAGGTTGGGTGATGAGGCAGCCAAGCCTACACCGCTCCCAGCTGCAGGCCAAGCCATAGCTCCTGCATTGATTTCTCTCATTTTCTATTGGGAAGACTAGAGGTGGAGGGTGGTGAAGGAAGGCTTAGGAGCCTTCCTTGTCTTCTCTTCCTCATCTTTCATCATCTTCCCTCCACTTCTCCCTCCTCCTCTTCCTCACCTCCAAGGCATTTCTTCTTCTTCTTCTTCTTCTTCTTCTTCTTCTTCTTCTTCTTCTTCTTCTTCTTCTTCTTCTTCTTCTTCTTCTTCTTCTTCTTCTTCTTCTTCTTCTTCTTCTTCCTTCTTCTTCTTCTTCTTCTTCCTTCTTCTTCTTCTTCTTCTTCTTCTTCTTCCTTCTTCTTC
>JAJIBD010008050.1:0-126648 GCA_021461705.1 Cryptotis parvus
AGAAAACTCTTAGATCAAGTCACTGGCATGTACAAAAATCTATTTCAATGGATAGGGCAGGGCATAAATGAGCATCTACTACTTCAGCTAACTGAATTAAATAGCCTATTAAATATAGTCTTGCCGTGATAATACAGAACTTAGCACAGAATACAGTGAACATTATAAAATATATTAGTGTGATTTATACCATGTTTTGACAGTAAGTGTGAAAATCCCCACAGCTATCTCAGTAGATAGATAAAAGGTACATAAAGGCATTTAAAACTTATTTGTGGTTTTTTGTAATAAGCTTTTAGGAAAAGAAGATAATTTACTAACCGTTAGAAACAGCCAGCATTTACATAAATTTCTTTCGCTCTTTGCCAACATACTAGATGCCATGTAAGCAACTTAGTATTAGTCAATCGATAACAAAATAATATATTTGATTGGTAAAAAGTGGTTTGGGAAATATCAATGAATAGACAAATTGAGTGCAATTTTAGCTCTTACTATATATTTAAAAAAGCTTAAAAGTAAATATAAATAAATAGGGACAGATTCAAAGACTTGTAGAATTAATACTTCATTTGGCAAATTTACTGGATAACAAGTCGATTAAAAAATCAGTACTGAAGACATAAGATCTAAATTGCAAATACAAAACTTTGTAAAGTACCTGTCAAAGGTGACAGTGGAGAGAGGTTGAAATATGGGAATAAAGATGGAGGGAAGTTGCTATAGTGTCTGGATTGGTGTTGAGTATTATGCCTCAAAACTCAACCATCAATAACTTTGTAAATCATTGTTCTTTAATTAAATTTTTAAAAATTAAATGCAAGATAAAAATAAGTACTATCTATATATAAACCAAAAATTACAAACACTTCCTTGATGGTACTAAATTGTAAACTTCCTAAGAATAAACTTAACATTAGACCTCTGCTACAACAAAAATGGAGCAAGCACTGCTCTGACCCAAATACAGAGAGCAAGGTCATGGGACAAGCTCTGTTCTGACCCAAATATAGAGAGTAGTGCCCTGGAACAAGCTCTGTTCTGACCCAAAGATAAGCAGTGGAATCAATAGGGAACCTGATGGGATTGGGAATGAACAATCTGAGAACATAGTCCAAGGTATATGGCACAATCCTCCTGGAAATGTTACCTTATAAATTTAATTCCGGGTGTAAATAAATGTCTGTCTCTCTTACTGTGTTTATACAAAAATGACTAGAATACTGAAATGATTGTTCATCAACCAAACATAGAAAACAACATACCCAGGTTTCCACCCTATATCCCCAGGAGCTGCAGGAAGGCCCACTGGTGTTCATTGTTTTGGGATAGGGACTTTATGTTTTCTAACTCCCTGCCTCCAGACTTTTGTAAAGTATTTATCTCTGGCAGATTTGATTTTTGACTAGAGTGGTGGTGGTGTGAGAGTTAGTTGGAATGAGGAGTGGAGATAGATTAAAGTCTTAGATTTTCTAGAACTGGTGGTAGTGCTTTTTTGTCCATTGGCCAGGAATGGTCTTTGTGGCTGGGAAACTACCAGACCCGATATTTGTTCTGGACCCTGCTGAGTCCCAACACACACACACACAAAACACACACTTATAATTATATGTATATATTATGTAAAATACATATCATATATTATATTTAATATATTATATATTGTATTTCATAATCTTATAAATATAAAATTACATATATGTATATATAATAGTAAATCCAGAAACAAAAAACCATATACTTCTTGCTGCATAACACATAGGACATTGCAAAGCAGAGGGAAAGAAAATCTTTTCAATGCTAAGTCAATCATTCACTTCAATGTTTAAAAAATTATAAAAACGGGACTTTCCTCCAAAGACTAGAAATTGAACTCCCATTTGACCCAGCCATACCACTCCTGGGAATCTACTCTAGGAAACCAAAAATACGCAGCGGAAACACCATCCCTACTTTTATGTTCATAGCAGCATTATTCACAATAGCCAGAATCTGGAAGCAACCAGAGTGCCCGAAAATCGATGACTGGATAAAGAAGCTTTGGTACATCTACACAATGGAATACTATGCAGCTGTTAGGAAAAATGAAGTTATAAAATTTGCCTATAAATGGATGGACATGGAGAAGATTATGTTGAGTGAAATTAGCCAGAAGGAGAGAGACAGATACAGAATGACTGCATTTATTTGCATGGCATAAATATATATGTACATATTATGATACCAATATCCAAGGTCAAGTGAAACATATATCAGGAGGTCTTGTCAAAGGTGGAGATTATCACAAACGTGTGGGAGTCAGAGTTTAGGTAAGACAGAAAATGGAACAGGGGGCTAACAATAGTCGAGGGTACTAATGCCAACCTAGAACTGAGCATTAAATAGAGGCAAAAGGATACAAATGACAACCTTTTAATGTATGTTCTGTAATCCATAGACTGGAAGGGAAGGAAAAGAGAAAGAGAGAGAAGGGAAAGAAATAAAGAACCTGCCATGGAGCAGGGCTGGGGAAGGGGGAGGGAACCGGGGATGTTGGTGGTGGGAGATGGGCACTGGTGGAGGGACGGGTGCTGAAACACTGTATGACCAAAACCCAAACATGAACTTTTTAATTGTATATCTTTTTATTTGTATATCTCACGGTGGTATAATAAAATACTTTAAAAAAAATTTAAAAAAAATTATAAAAACGACCTTTTCTCAGTTGGGTTAAGGAAGGGACCATTATGAAAAAGATAGTAGTAAAATGATCACTCTGTATAAGAACTGCCTGCTGAGAGTAGGTAAAGGAACAAACATGATAACCTCTCAGTATCTATATTTCGAACCATACTGAAAGGTTACCATGCTTGTTTGTTCACCTACTTTCAGCAGGCAGTTCCTATACAGCGTGATCATTTTACCACTAGCTTTATCAAAGTGAAACATGAAAGTGGGAGAAAGAAGAAAAGTGCCAGCCCTGGAGACAGGCATGAAAGAGAGGGAGAAAGAAGTGCTTGCCATAGAGACAGGCTGGGGTGGGGGAAGGAGGGGGTGTGTCAGGAAGGAAAACAGGCACCTTGGTTATGGGAATGTGCACTGGTGGAGGAATGGGTGTTGAACACTGTGTGACTGAAACCAGATCATGAACAGCCTTCTAATTGTATTGTATTGCATTGTGATTCAATAAATAAATATTAAAAAATTAACCTTTTATCACATCTCACCAGGATGATCCCTGATCACAGAGGAAATAGTAATCATGAGTAAAGCTGAGTGTACCACCCCCAAAAAGCTGATTATCATTTGTAACCTGAAAATAAAAATGAAAACTAAAATAAAGGTGAAGATTTACATTTGCTAGAATGACTAAAGACTCATGTTAACAAATGTAGAATAACTAAATTCTCACACGCTACTGAAAACTAAATTTACAAAAACACTTTATAAAAGCACCTGAAGTCATTTGCTAGTTATATGCATACTTTATTACCCATCTATTTACTCTGAAGTATATACCCATGAGAAAGACTAAATATCAAAAGTGAAGCTAAGATCAATTCATACAGTATTTTGTAATAAATAAAAACTTGAATTAACCTGTGTTTATGAATAAGTCAGAAATTTAAATGAATGAAAGCACTTCTGCATTCAAGAATAAATCCTACAAACATCCTTCTGAAAGAAGCCAGATACAAATTTACATACCAATAGATGTATATATACAGTTGAATTTTGTTTCTCTTCTTTGTGAACTTGACAGAAACAAAATCAGACATGTATACTGATTAGGTTTCTATAGAGTTCACAGAGGGAAAAAACTAAAAGATACTGAAAATAAGGGTATGTATAGTTGTGGCTTTAAAATTAAATTAAATTATATATTCTTTAAAAATAAATTAAACTATATATTCTTTTTAAAAAGAATTCACATATTCTTTGATATTTCTCCAACAACAAAGTAGAGTCTAATTATCCTCTCCTTCACTGTAAAATGGACTTCAAGACTAAGCTTTTAGCAAATAAAAAGGGCAAAAGTTAAAGTATGTGACATTAGAGTCTAATTCAGAAAAAGGCGTTTACACTTCTCTTTCCTTCACTCCCTTCCTTCTTCTTCATCCTATAAAGTTAGTTTCTGTCCATAACTCTGCTCACAACTGTCATTTTTTAGTAGTCTAGGGAGAGTTCATAAAGTGGGAAGAATTAGACAATAGGCTGAAAGATGCTGAGAACCAGATTACTAATAAAATAATAAAAATATACTACTTACAAATCAGGTTGGCAAAACATATGAAAACAAATATCAAGTGCTCACAAAGATATATAAAAATAGGGTCAGAGAGATAGCCCAGCGGGTAGGGCATTTGACTTGCACATGGCCGGCCCATACTGGCCCGGGTTCGACCTCCCGGCATCCCATATGGTCCCCCAAGCACCGCCAGGAGTAATTCCTGAGTGCATATCCAGGAATAACCCCTGAACATAGCCAGGTGTGATCCAAAAAGCAAAATAAATAAATAAATAAACAGATAGATAGATAAAGAGATAAATAGATAAATAAAGATAAATATGGGCCTGAGAGATAGTATAGTGGTTATGGCACATACCCTTCACATGTGCTATCCTAATTCTATCCTTAACACTACATGCTACCCTGTGAGCATTTTTAAGCTCAGGCCTAGGAATCCCAAATCAATAAGTCAAAAAGTATATGATACCATTGTATTTGATAACTTTATAATGACATTCCTAAGTATATATTCCATGGAAACACTCAAGCAAGAGACATAGTAGAGTGGGTAAGGAGCTTCCCTGTATGAACTGATATGGGTTCAATCCCTGGCACCCTATGTTTCCTAAGCTCCGCCAGATCACTGAGCACAGATGAGTTTGTGCGGCTCCCCCCCAAAAAGCAGCACTCATACAAGTGTACAAGGAAGTATGTAAGTACATTTTAATTAGAGTGTGTTTTAAAACTATAAATAATAAAAATCAAACACCAGATCAGTTCATGAATAAATGTAGATTTAGACAATGAGTACATCTACTCATTATATGTGTACATTTATGATCAAATTAACTAAACATGCATCTTGAAATGAAAATAAAGCTCAAAACATAATTTTGAGATTTCAAATAAAGAAAAAACTTAAAATACCATTCCTGATTATTTGAAACACATATGCAAATGTGTTATATGCTTTAATTTGGTACCTATGTGTAACTAGATATATGAATAGTAATAAATAATTTTCTCCAGAGGGAGAAAGTGCAATCTCAGAACTCCAGTCCCCAGTCCCCAGATGGATTTGCTTTGTCGTCTAAGAATAAATAAAGGTATGCTGAACCAGAGACTCTCAGACATGGGGCAGAGCTGCTACTTGCTCTCCCTGTGCCAAACCGCTCATGAGGCGCCTGGGAGGCATGCAGGGGTTCTAATCCTGGCCTGCCACCCCAGCAAAGCCTCACAACAAGCCAGACAACCCCCACTCCCTGGGGACCACCATTTTCCACATCCGGACTTCCCTCTCGTCACAACTCCACCCAGCAGACCAGACTATCACAGCCCAGATCATCGACTCCCACCCTGCAGCAGTTTTTTTTTTCAATCCGGCTGCGCGTTCATCATTAAATGCTTTATTTAGAGATGACTACAAGAGTATGCCACCCGCGACGGCAAGCCTGGCAAGCTGCTCGTGTTGTATTTGATATGCCAAATACCAGTAACATTTATATTAGGTCATTCCTATGACCTAATATAATGGTTTGAAACTCTTTATGTTCCTGGAGCAAGAAGATGCCTTTGGGTTCTACTAGCATGAGACAGGACATATGGAGATATTACTGGTGCCCGCTCTAGCAAATAGATGATGAATGGGAAGATCGTGATCATGATCGTGATCGTGAATAAATAATTTACAAAATAAACAAGATTCAGTGTCCTTGAAAGAAAGAAGAAATTTGGGACAGGATTAAAGGAAAAGAAGGCAAATACCTGAGCTAAAACATAGACCCTGGAATACTAATCTATGAACCAACAATGAGAATGAAGCCTAAGCTTAGAAAAGGGTATAACTGACTTATCTTTTGCACTTCAGAGTGCAAAAGGAAAAAGAGATCCAGGAACAGTGAATAACCCATTTCTAAACTACACTGGATAGAAAACTTTATTCCAAAATCATGCGGGTTCCTCTGATTGCTTTGGGCTCTACCACAGTGCATATAAGAAAAATAGGAGAAATGCGTGCCAAAAGAGACAGGCTAGAGAGCAGGGGGAAAACTAGAGAGATAGGTAGAAGGAGTGAACACTGGTGAAGGGATTGGTGTTGGAACATTGCACACCTGAAACTTAATCATAAATAACTTTGCAATTCATTCTGAATCAACAAATTTTTAAAGAATAAATAAATAAATATGTGGTTACAATGAGGCTATGTTGGCTGATACCACAAGGTAAGTAGCTATTTCTGCTCTTGACTATATACTAACAAGAGGAACACAAAAAACTGCAATGAGCACACATTAAGCATCTCAAAGGAAATATTCCCCAAACTCCTTGCAGAGAGTATCCCCCAAACACACTGAGCATGGCCCCCTTACCCCAAAAGGGACATCCATCCTTTCACAACTCATTTAAGGGTGGAACTACCATGAAATAAAAATTCTGTTATTTACATTTTATTAGTACTGTATCACTGTCTGTCTTCCCATTAATCATCAATTTGCTCGAGCAGGAACCAGTAACATCTCCATATGTCCTGTCTCATGCAAGTAGAGCCCAAGGGCACCTGCTTGCTCCAGGAACATAAAGAGCCTCAAACCATTCCATCAGGTCATGGGAATGAGGTCTATAACTGTTACTGGTATTTGGCATATCAAATACGACACGGATAGCTTGCCAGGCTCTGTCATGTGGATAGCATACTCATCTCTTTATTAGTACATTTAATTATTTTGTGCTAAATATCCACAGAGATTAGAACTGTCTCTGAACTTTAAATTTTATCCCATTTTTGTATTCATGTGCCAATAAAATATGTAAAATACTTTTAAAAAAGAAACTGAAGTGGAAAGAATAATGTACAAGTTTAATAACTGGAATTTATGGTGCATCTACTCTCTGTCAGGAACTGTGCTGGAAATTCACATATCCTATGATTGTGGCACATCACCACTATTCTGTAAGTTTCTTAATCCATTCAATAGATTATTAAACCAATGCTCATAGAATTAAAATTCCCCAAAGTCAGCAAAAATGTGAACTGAGCTTCTGAGTCTATATGATTTTCAAACACTATTGCCTCACCCTGGTGTTTAGAAATAAAATTTCTTTAGGTAAAAAAAATATGAGTATTGCCGCTTCTGGGAGCTGCCTACCTGTGCTCGAACTGGTTTTGCTCTGTTAATCTGGTCGTGAGGTAATATCCCAGCATCCGGACAGCGAAGGTGGTGGCTAGTGTGGTAGGCAAGTCTCATCTGGCTGCTTACGGAACCCCCCAGAGGTGATGGGCCCACTCCCAAATCCCATCTGTCCTCCTGGGAGCCCCATGATCAGCTTACTACCTCACGACCAGATTAACAGAGCAAAACTGGTTCGAGCCCAGGTAGGCAGCTCCCAGAAACGGGAATCGCTGGGAATTCGTCAGATGGTGTCAGGGGGTCAGCCATCCCCTCCATTTTGTCGAGCCTGGTGGCCCCAACCAGGAGCTGCTGTGGGGCAACCAGCCATAGCATGCAGGCCTCCGGATGCAGCTGGGGAAGCTGGAACTCCGCTTTCCCAAGGCTAAGCGTAACCCTGGGGCTCCCAGGGTTGTAAATGCACAACCTGAGAGTCTGCTACTGAGAGTATCCCACCCGCATGGCAGAACCTGGCAAACTACCCATGTCATATTTGATATACAAAAACCAGTAACAATTATTGACCTCATTTCCATGACTTGAACGAATGGCTTGAGGCTCTTCATGTTCCTGGAGCGAAGAGATGCCCTTGGACCACCTTAGCATGTTACAGGACATATGGAGATGTTACTGGTGCCTGCTTGAGCAAATCTATGAATGGGGGGGAAACGCTGAGGCCCCCCACACAAAATCCAGGAACAGGGTCAGAGATCCCCTTTTGTCCTAGGGGATTGGAGGCCATTGGACAGAAAAAGACGCAAGAATCTGGCGAAGTTTTAAAATGCTTTACTTAACACAGGTTCTGGAATACAAATCAGCAATAGGAAAACTTCGAACTTAGGGTTCCTGGCTAGGCCCTGGCCATGTGTAGGCCAAGATGTCAGCCACCATGTGTTAAGGCCCTGTAGAGAGGAGACAGGGACAAGGCACCAGCAGAAAGGGGGGAAAGAGAGAGCAAGAGAGCACCACAAAAGAGAGTATGAAAAAGGAAGCAGGCACAGACCTGCCACTTAAATGGGTCAAATGCCCTCAGGTAATTTCTCCCAGGACCTCACCTAGGCCCTTTGAGATGTTAATGTTGTAATGTTGCCAAGCCAAGATCTGCCTAGGAAGTGCCCCTGCAGGGTAGAGAAGGAGTTTCTGAGATAAACTGTATCTCAGAATGCAAAGGCATGCATCTGTACCAAAGAATATATATATAGCCAGTCAAATATTTCTCCAAGCCTTCACAATAGTCTTATCTTTACTTCATGGTAGTTCTGTATATTATCTGCCTTTTGAGTTATCAGAGAGCCATGCTCGCTTGCTTGGAGGCAAACAGCATTTCTCTCTGGTCTAATTACTTAGAGATCCTACGTGGCCAGTTAAATATACCGGTAAAATCTAGCTAGTCCCACGATGATTGTGGAAGCATGAGAGACTATTTATATCAGCCAGTATAAAATACATGGTCAGATAAACTGCCACATTCAAACTGTCCTGCTGTCAACAAAGTGACCTGCAGGAGGCAACTCCAGGCCAGATGCAGAGGCTCTGGGCAGGAGTGTACTGCAACAGATAAACAACAGGAAGACAGTGATACAGTGATACAGTATACTTTACTACTATATACTTATACTACTTTAGCTGTGTCCCACAAGTTCTGGTAGCTTGTGTACTCATTCTCATTTGTTTTCAGGAATCTTTGATTTCCTCTATGATTGACTGGTTGTTCAGCAGTGAGCTGTTTAATTCCAGGGTGTTTGACAAAGTCCTTTGTTTCTGTATGTGATTCACTTCTATTTTCAGGGCTTGCATTATTGTCTGAAGGAATAGTTGATACAATTTCTATCTTCTTGATTTTATTAAGGTATGTTTTATGGCCCAACATGTGGTGTCTCTTGGAGAATGCTCCATTTGCACTGGAGAAAAATGTGTATTTAGTTTTTTGGAAATAATGAGCCCAGTATATAGCTACTGGCCCTCTCTCTTCCATTTCTTCTTTCAGAGCCAGTATTTCCTTGCTGAGTTTCAGTCTCATTGATCTATCAAGAGTGACAGACCAGTGTTGAAGTCTCCAATTACAATTGTGTTGCTATCAATGTCTTCCTTGAAGCCTATTAATATTTTTAAGTATTTTGCTGTCCCTTCATTTGTTGCATATGTGTTTAGGCGTGTAATTTCTTCTCAGTATACATATACCTTCATTATTAATAATTGTCCTTCACTGTCCCTTCTAACTTTTTTTCAGCCTGAAATCTATGTTGTTGCATACTAATATGGCCACTCCGGCCTTTTTTTGGAGGAGCTGTTTGTGAGAAGAATTGTTTTCCAAGCCTTGACTTTGAGTCTGTGTTTTCTCTGACTATTCAAATGTGTTTCTTCTAGGCAGCAGAATGTTGGACTCAGTTTTTTGATCCATTTTGTCACTCTGTGTCTCTTAACCTATACGTTTAGACCATTAACATGGAGAGAGATTATTTGTAATGGAATTTTGAGCCATCTTTCTGTATAAGCTTGTTGTGTTTTTGTGGTTTGTCTCATCTTAAAGTAGCTCCTTCAGTCCTTTTTTAAAGTTGGTTTTGAGTCTATAAAGTTCTTGAACTATTGTTTACCCATGAAGTTGTGCAATATTCCTTCAAATCTAAATGAGAGTCTAGCTGGATAAAGAATTCTTCATTTCATTGCGTTTTCTCCCCATATCCCACCATTCCCTTCAGAATAGGAGGATTTCATCTTATAAGTCTGCTGTTAATCAAAGGGACCCTCCTTTGTTTGAAATTTCCTTATTTGATCTTTCAGATTGTAGTATTGTGTCTCTATCTATGGCATTCATTGCTCTGATTAGGATATGTTTTGGAATATTTTTGTTAGGGTCTCTTTTAGCTGATGCCCTTTGGGCTTCTTGCATCTAGATGCCTGCATACTTCAGTTCTGGGAACTTCTCAGCAATGATGTCTTTAACTGTCCCTACCTCATTAGGGTTGCCTCCCTTTCCCTCTGGGACTCTGATTATTTTATGTTGTTCCCTCTTGGATTAATCCCAATATTCTCCTGCCCACTGCTGAGCTATTTTGAGGTCTCTCTCCATCTTCTGTATTTACCTGAGTGTTTTCTGCAGTTCATCTTCAGTCTCACTGATTCTGTCTTCAGCTATTTTCATTGTACTGTTGAGGGTATGCATTGAGTTCTTCACTTCATCCACTGAAGTTTTTACTAATGACACTTCTGTTTGCAGTTTTCTTACTTCTGCTCTCGTTTGCTCCTACAATATTATTTTGGCTTTTTGGGGTCACACCTAGCAATATTCAGAGGTTATTCCTGGCTCTGCACTCAGGAATTACTCTTGGCACTGCTCGGGGGACCATACGAGATGTCAGGGATTGAACCCAGGTCAGCCATGTGCCAGGAAAATGCTCTACCTGCTGTATGAATCCTTGCTCCTATATTTTATTGACTGTCCATTCCACTATTTCTTTGAGCTCATTCAACATCTGCACCATTTCCTCTCTGAATGATTTATCAGAGAGATTATATATGTGGGTATTCCTTGTTGAGGCCTCGGGGCTCTTTTCATCATCCACTCTTTGGGTGGGGATCTGCGTAGTTTATTCATGATGCCATGTAGTTTAGAGGTGGATACTTCTAGTAGACTATCAGTGCCCCCTCTCACTGCCAGGTAAGACTCTGGGGAGGCTCAATAGATGGTGGTTTGCTCTTTCCTCTTTAAGGATGTTGCCTTACTCTTTGGTGTTCCTGTGTGACTTGTGTGAGACTTCTAACACTCATTCATAAGACATGTTCTTAGTCTTGAACTTACTTCTAATCTTAGTTTGGATGGTACTGATTCTTCTATCTGCTGTTATTTTTGTGAGTTTGGGAGTATGCTGAATGGACTGTTGGTCCAATGTGGTTTGGGTAGCTAAGCAGCCGTTGTGAGAATCTGGTAAAAGAGGCCAAGATGTTGGTTCAATGCAATAAGGAAACTGCCTGGAGGGTAGGGGCAATGTGTTAGCACAGGTTCTAGTTTCAGTCTCTGCCAGTTTTTACTTCTGGGAGATGTAGTTCTTTTGCCCAGGCATGTAACCAGACACCTGGGCTGAATGTGGTTCTAAATTCCTCACTGTCACTCACACCACCTGGGAAATCATACCTGATCTAAAATATTTTTAATTTAAAATATTTTTATTTAAATTGTGACCTGTGAATTTTTTTGAATGTTTTAGCCCCAGCCCTGGCAGTGCCTCCTAGGAAAGTGGGACCAGAAACAGATGCTGTACTGTTTTTCTGGACACCCACTCTCAGTTGCCCACACATATCTATGTCATTTGCTGCATTAGGACATTGAGGCTAAGAGCACCTACACTCACTGTGCTTCCCCACACACTAATGTGAAGAGTCTTCCTTACAACCAGTGAATCATAAAAGCAATTATGTTCTGAAGGACGTGTGCTCTGTTTCATAGTGATGACTGATCTTGAACACTTCCTTCTCTAATAGTCAAAATGGAGTCCACCCACTCTCCAGATAAATGTCTTCATTTCCTCACCCAACCTCATATTTAAAATCAGATTTTCATGATCTACTTTACCTATATAGAATTATTTTCTTCATAACCTAAGACAGTAACTCTTGGCTTTTTAAGTTTAAGGTTTGGAAAGACTATCATTCTATAGACTCTAAAGAAAAATATTTTCAGCATGATAAAGGGGCTTAAGTTGTCTTTAATATTATTTAATAATTTCTTGCATAACTGCTCAATCCCTATTTTTATTTCTAAACAAACTCATGAAATGAAAGCTGCACACATGAGTGATTATTTTAGGCAATCCCTAATTCTCTGGAAGGTATCCAATAACACGCACCAGAGTAATCTTTGGCGTCCTTATTTGCCTCACAGATTAAATGGTAAGCTCTTGGGTGGCAGGGATTGTATTTTCTAGCTATTTGTTCCTATTGATTATCATCCCTTTGAGTCTATAAAATGATTACTTTAATAAATTATTTCTAAATTATAAATCTGACTATCATAGTGGCTTTTATGCAACTAAAGTTAAAGGTTAAATTATATTATTACTTCCTCAGTCGGACCTTGACCTCCTCTGCAATCCCAAGTCTTACCTACCACATTTTCTCAGTCCTCAATCTTAAATTGAAGGAAGGATCACAAAACAAATTTTTGTACCCATTCAAGACTTTTATCTGGTAAATGGGCAAGGCTAGACAGGGTGAAAGAGGAGTTTCATGGGTCATGACTGCCAGGTGATGATTTCACTCAAATATCAGCTATCAAATAGATTACTGAGTGAAAAATGCCAAGAGATCATTTAAAATGAAATTTCAGAGGCAGATATTGTTACCAGTGTACACAATAAGATTAAAGCATAATATGGAGGCAAGAACAAGCACAAGTGAACATCATTGTTTTCTAATATGGAAGCATGAAGCAGAGTACAAGTGTATGCCCTATATGTGGATACTATTTGTCTAAATATTTTTAAAGTATCCAAATAAAAATATCTCTTAATGTAATTATTCCAGAAAAAATATCACAAATAACATCTGGCATAAATATAGATGCTTCACACACATATATATCCTCACATCTATCTATCTATCTATCTATCTATTTACATCTATATATATCTAAAAATACAACTTCTAATTAAAGCACTTAGTAATTTCTGCCATCACTGAATGAATCTAGATATACTTTATAAGCAGTATAAATTTAATATGACCTAAGATATTTTAAGAACTGTTCACTTAGTTTTTATAACAGCATAGGAAAAATGAAACATTAAAGAGAGATTAGGACTACAGGGACCCGTAGAAGAGAACAAGCTTGGGGCTGTCCTCTGCAGACAGAGCACCAACAGCCAAAAGGCTCCACAATCACAGTCATATTTAAGGCTGAACTCCATTGCTCAGAAGAGCCCTGCCCATTCATTAAGCTGTTGAAAAACTCAAGTATGCAAGTTTTGCGACTGAAATCTCCAGTCTTTCATGAAGTTGGAAATGAATTTCCTCCCCCCCATTTCCCTGTTCTTTCCAAAGGCCCAGAGGTCATGCCCATGAACTGTCTCATGTGCCAAAGTAATCTCATCTACTGGCCATGATCCAGAGATTGTATATAAATCTCGAAAGATATCAACAAGCGGCAGAGATGCTCCTGGTCCTCCCCAAGTCAGACTGACTACTGAGGACCCCTGGATGGGGCTGGATTTGAATCTGGCCCTTCCTAAAAGAGCCCCAACAGTGGAAAATTTCCACACTCCACAATTGCTGCCAAGTTTACGCCAGGATTCCATTGCTTGGATGAGCCCCACCATGAATTAATCCGTTGAAAACTCAGGTATGCGGTTTTGCAACAGAAACCTCAAAACATTCATGGAGTTGGGGATGAGCTCCTTTGTTTTATCTCCCTGTTCTTCTCCAGAAGAGCAGGTTGTTGCGCCTATGCCCCCAAGAAACCACCCAATTATAAATTTAACTCCAACTTTATCATCCAGTTACAATCTTTGGAATTCCTGGAAGGGACACCTCAAACTCTAGTATATTGATATACCAAGTAGCAGAACACACTTAATAGATGTAAATATAAGGCAACCAATAACAAAATGTATAGTCACAGCACTATCCTGTAACAATGTATCAGTAATTCTTATACGAAAGACTTAATGACTCAACATTCAATGATGAGATTGAACAATCCTCATTAACTTTCTTCTAAGGAAACATTTCTTTGACCATTTTAGCAAATTAGCTATAACAGGCAATATAAACTAAATTATTGAGGATCTGCTTAGGGGCAGGCTTAAGCAGTAGTTTAGAAAATTGGAAATAATTGTGGTCGGAAAATTCAATGGTGATAGGTTTGGAGTTGAATATTGGATAATTGTAAGAAATTACCATGAACAAATTTGCTAAATAATTAAATAAATCTATTCTATTCACTCTGTTTAATAAGTTCAGTAAGCGAAAGTAATAATACAGATGATCCGATTTCCACGTAACAGCTCAATAAAAAGGTCATGACTTTAGCAATACCTTTCTGAGATATGTGTTGTAATAAGCAATATTAGTGTCTGCTAAGGGAGCAGATTTGGGAATGGGTGGGAAACAAGGATTTTTGGTGGCGAAAGGGCACATTGGTGGTAGGACTGGTGTTGGAATATTGAATACTTGAAACTGGACTGTGAACAACTTTATAAACCAAGGTGTTTAAATAAAGTTTAAATAAAGTTTAAAAAATTTAAAAACAGAAGAGATAGTATAAGGTTATAACCATAGCAATGACCTTGGTTTCACTCCTGACACCATATATAGTCCCCTGAGCATTGCCAGGAGGGGTCCCTGAGCATAAAGCCAGGTGTGGTCCCTAGCACAAGAGACTATTGTGAGCCTGCAGCCCCATCAAGCATGGAAAGAAGAAAGAACATGAAAGAAAGACTGAAAGAAGGAGAACGAGAAGAAGGAGGAAGAGAGGATAAAAAGGAGTAGGTGGAAGAACAAATAGTAAGTGGCCAATGGTTATAAACCTTGAGAGAAAGTATATGTCACTGAGTTTTCCAAATGTTGGGTAGAGGGAATGGGAAAGTATCTTAATACATCGGGTGGAGGGACATTGACATTCTGGTGGTGGGTGTAATATTGAAACATTGTTTCCAAAACTCATTTATTAATAGTATTATAAACATTGGTGACTAAAAAAATGGATCACAAATAAAAAATAAGTAAACTTGATCACTTGATCACTTGACATCCTGTCCTTCATAGATTTGCTCAAGCAGGCACCAGTAATATTTCCATTTGAGCCTATCACGTGCCAGTGAAGCCCAATGGCATCTGGTTGCTTCAGGAATACAAAGAGCCTCAAACCATTCATTCAGGGTCTTGACGAAGAAGTCTGACCATCTTGTAGGTGGGCGGCCATGTGATCTTTTGACATCCCATGGGATCCAGTCAGTAATGGCTCTAGTCCAGCGGTGGTCTCCAAATCACATTACATGCCCAGCCCATCTGATTTTCGATGGCTTTGCAAAGGAGACAGCGTCCCTGACTCTGGAACAGCTACAGAGGTCGGAGCTCCAGATTCCCTTCTTTCACTTGAGTGAGGCGTGATATTCCAAGCATAGCTCTTTTAATTCCTCTTTGGGAGACCCGAATACCATTCTCATCCTGCTTTCATAGGGCCCAGGTCTCTGAGGAGTATGTTAATGCAGGGAGAACAGTGGAGTTGAAGAGATGTGCCCAAAGCCGGAGGTTCTTTGTCTTTTATATCTATTTATTCGATGCTCTTGAAGGCATTCCATGCTGCTCTCTTCCTCCTGCGCAGCTCAGGTTTTAGGTCGTTCATCATGTTGACTTCTCGACCTAGGTACACATAACTGCTGCATTCAGAGATGTTTGTTCCATTGAGAGTAAATGGGGCCTCTGGAACTAGTTAATTTCTAATGAACATATTTTTGTCAAGATTCAGCTGTAGACCTATCTTTCCACATTCTCAGTCAAAGTCAGCCAGCATTCATGCCGCTTGGCTAATGTTTGGTATTATTAGAACAATAACATCAGCGAAGCGGAGTTGGAGTGCTTTTCCCGGCTTCTGCTGCATCTTTCAGCAATTCTGCTCTTCTCTCTTTGAGGTCTTCCTTTATCACTTCTCTGCACTGCTTTGCAAGCTTGGATGTTAGCATTTGGTCTCCTGAGGCTCGCACCTTGCCACATTGGCGAATGAGCTTGAGAGTTTTTGAAGACAGGTGTCCTTTTGTGGCTTTCTCTCTTTCTCTCCGCATTCTTCGCACAATCATGGAGGTGTTGAACCAGTCAGTTGTATTCTTCATTGATGTCATCAATGATGGCATCTTCCCATATTGCCGCAATGGTGTCAAGGATTTCCCAGTTGGCGGTCGTTCTGGGAGTTCTCTTCTTAAACTTAAAAGCAGCCTTTTCTCCCCTTTGCATGAAGTAGAATTTTACACGAAGGAGATGGTGGTCCAAAATTCCTGTTTGGAATTTTGGGTCGACAGCGACATCGATCAGGCAAAACCTTCGATTGAAGATGATTGGTCAATTTCATTGTGAAACTGTCCACCAGGGGATTCCCATGTCCAATGTTTTGATTCTGTCTTCTGGAACTGTGAGTTCCCATGAGTGGACATGATGAACTCAAATAGTCTCTCACCCTGTTTGTTCCATTCTAGGCCATGGGTCCGATGTGGAGTTCTTTGGCTGATCTTCTCGGGCCTATGTTGGCATTAAAATCAATAACTATGATCTTGTAGAAGGTGTGATCTTTTTTTATAGAAATCCTCCAGTTCCATGTGAATTTCTCAGTTTCTTCTTCCCTTTATGTAGATATTGGTGCATAGGCAACGAAGATAGAAATTGCTCGCAGTAGGCCACATCTATTCAAGTGCAATCGTCCTATCCGGTTTATTAGGCATTCAAACGAATCATTGTTTACGGCCATGTTCGTGTTGACAAGGATACCGATACCACCGATGCCTCTTTCGTCCCATGTTCCGAGGAACAGTTCTCCACTGTATCACCCAAAACCCAAATATGAACTTTTTAATTGTATATCTTTGTAATTGTAAAAGTAAAAAATAAAAAAAAAGCTGAAAGCTGCTAAGAAAAAAAAAACAGCGTGATGCGATTGGCGCCTCCTTGTCTCTTTCAGACCAATGATGTCATACTTGATCTTTTGCGCTTGCACCATCAGGTCCTCAATATATGCTTCCCTTGCCAGCGTATGTGCATTGAAAGTACGGACAGTCATCTTAGTCCTTCTTCTTAGAATTTCAACTAATTCTAAGACTAATTCCATATTTAATTATTTTACAAGAGAAATAATGTTTTCCATATTTTCTACCTTCACATAAAACCATTTTCTCTTTCTTTAAAAAAGCCTAATGTCATAAGCATATCTTCTTAGTATCATGTCAGCTATGCTGCTTGACACAGATTGCATATCCTCTGCTTTCGATAACTTAAGTCTAAATACATTCTTCATAGTGTCTGATTCTATTCTTCTATAACATGTCAGCTGTCTCCTTAAATTACTTGCTGTTTCAGAGTTAAGGCAGCAGTATAATCACTTAAAATTGATGTGGCTACATTTGCTCCTGCAGAAATCTTCTTCTTTTTGCTGTTAGAGTGGGCAAGTGTAACAAAATCAACCAATAGGTTTATGTCAGACTTTTTTAGAATTGCACACAATATGTCTTGACTGGTGGTTATATACTCATAAATGCGTATTGATTCTATTGCTTATTGTGACTGGACATTATAAACACTTTTGTGTGAAGTTTTTGTTTGATTAATAGTTAAAAGGGAATATATAACTGATAATATATAAGCATATTTGTTAACAAATGCATAAATATTGGTTATAAAAACATCAATTATTTTTCTAGCTTATAGACATTTATAATAATATTTACATAGATATAGTATCTACAGTTAAAGCTAGTCATTTATATAAAGATTGAATAATATTAACAAATATGCTCAAAATGCTTACATCTACTGAGATGTTTTGTCAGTTTTATATGTCAGAACAATATAGTTTGGTATAGTTTTAACTACCTATATAAGATAATGTATTTTAAGTTCATAAATAATATGTTATATATTATCCTCTGCTCCTTCCCATATGGTCCCCGAGCACTGCCAGGAGTAATTCCTGAGTGCAGAGCCAGGAGTAACCCCTGAGCATTGCCAGGTGTGACCCAAAAGCAAAAAAAAAAAGTTAAATATTATCCTCTGCTCCTTGAGGTCTATCTTTACTCAAAACTGTAAAAATGATATTTTCTACTTTTTATTTTTATTTATATTCTATAGTTTACAATGTTATTAATACTTGTTTCTCACGCACATAATTCTAACACCACACCCGTCACCAGTGTACCCCCTTCTTCTCCCAAAGACCCCAACACTCATCCCCCAACTCCCCTACAACTCAATTGCATGGATCAATTTTCCCATTATATTGCCTTTGGACCTTTGTTACTACTTTGCTGTGTATTTTTCAGTCTGATCTATGAGAGAGATCATTCTGTATCTATCCCTTTCCTTCTGACTGACTTACTTATCATAATTAGGGAAATGGTATATATCATATCATTACTGTGACAATGGTATGAATCAAAAAGTAAAAAACACCACCGTAAGATACACAATAACAAAACTGTTCACGATTAGGTTTCAGTAATACAGTGTTCCAGCACCCATCCCTCTAGCAGTGCACATTTCCCACCACCAATATTCCCTGATTCACTGCCCACTCACCTAGCCTGCCTCTATAGCAGGCACTTTGGGCCCTCTCTCTCTCTCTCTCTCGCTCTCGCTCTCTTCTCTCTCTCTCCCTTCTCTTACACATTGTGGCTTGCAATTCATACATTTAAAGTTTATCATGTATATCCTCTTGCCTACATTCAGTGCTCAGTTCAAGGCTGGTATTACCATTTCCAACAATCATTAACACACTGGTCCCTTCTCTGTCTTACCTAACCACTGACTCCCACACATTTGTGGTAGATTACAACCAGTGACAAGTCCTCCTGAAATAAAAAAGTAAAAAGAAGTCAGTGTAGATGAAGTTGTTCTGAGATAGAAACTCTCATCCACTATTTGTGGTAATGTCATCTGGTTCAGTCTTTATGGAAAGCAACATAGAGATCTATCAAAAAATTTAAAAAGAATTGCCATATGACCCAGTTCTACCACTTACTGTTATCTAGCTCCAAAATGTAGGAATCCAGAGTTCCGACCTCTGTCGCTATTCCAGAATCAGGGACGCTGTCTCGTTTGCCAAGGCATTGAAAATCAGATGGGCTGGACATGTAATGTGATTTGCAGATGACCGCTGGACTAGAACTGTTACTGACTGGATCCCACGGGATGTCAAAGATCACGTGGCCGCCCACCCACAAGATGGTCAGACTTCCTTGTCAAGACCCTGAAGAAACGGTTTGAGGCTCTTCATATTCCTGAATCAACCAAATGCCATTGGGCTACATTAACACGTGATAGGGTCCAATGGAAATGTTACTGGCGCCTGCTCGAAGCAAATAGAGGAATAATGGGATTCAAGTGATCAAGTGATCAAGTGATTATTTATAAATAAAAGTACAATATCTTGAAAACCATAGAGATAGTACAGTGGATGGAGTGCTTTCCTTGCCCACAGCCAACAAAGGTTCAATCCTTACCTATTTCCTTGAGCCCCTTCAGCAGTGGTTTCTGAGCACAGGTCCAGGAATAAGCCATGAACACAACCAACTGTACTCCCAAAGCCAAAAAAAAATCACATATTGAAATTTACAACATAATGGGGGTCAAAGTGATAGTACAGTATAGTACAGAGAGAGTGAGTAGGAAATTTGCTTTGCATTTAGCCAACTCGGGTTCAATCCCCAGTATCCTATATGGTCCCTCAAGCCCATCAGGAGTGATCCCTTAGTATAGAACCATAAGTAACCCCTGAGCACTACCAGGTATGTCCCCCAAGAAATATTTAAAATATTATAATTCAAGCAAAAATGCTAATCAATTCACAATAAACTAGTCTAAGTTTTCAAATTATAGCATAACTTGACTCATTATTACAAACACACATTACAAAATTACAAAAAGTTCCTATAAACTTTTCATATGTAAGCATTACATATTAAGAAAAATTAAATGTTTAAACTCTAAAGACATTGAACAACCACCTAATATTATTTCTTTATTCTACATGTATAGATATTGAAGCTAATGTGTTTAAGTGATTTGCTCAAGATTTTCAAGTTATGTAAGGACTTAACACCAATTCTTCCTGTCTTAGCCTGTTAACCCAGATGTAACTATTTCAGCATACAAATGAGTGCTACTATTCTTAAACACAAATCTCTATTTATTTTCACAGTGATGTACTTTTTTAAAAACAGTTTGGGGACAATACTTGGTAGTGCTCAGGGCTTACTCCTGACTCTGTGCGAGTGTTTCTCTACACTGTTAAGTCTGGCAGTGCTCAGAGGACCATCTGGGGTGCTGGGGATAAAACCATGTGCAAGGCAAGAGCCCTGCCCACGGTATTATTCCTGTGGCCTACAGCTACAGCTTTCTATGAGAGTGTAAAATCCACCTAAAAATTTCCATTAAGTTGAGATCTCTGTATTATTTCAAGGCTCAGAAGTACTGTTATCAAATTCAACCTATAAAAGTATCCAGAAGTAAAACAAAATTTGTGCCATGAGCACATATTTAAAAAAGAATTTTAATACAGGGCTTACAAGGTAGTATTGAGAGTAAAGGTTGCCTTGCATGCAGTTAATCAAGGCTTGATCCTCAGCATCATATTAATTCAGAAATGTACATGCCACTGGCAGAGGGATGGGTATTGGGGCACTGTGTGACTAAAACCCAATATGAACAGCTTTGTAATGACTAAACCACAGTGATTCAATAAAAAAAAAAGACTGTGCATGCCAAAATATTATAAAGATAGATTTTTTTCCAAATTCCTAAGAACCAATCATTTCCTTTTTACCTTGAAAAAGAAAGACTATTAAGGATCGGAGGAGGGCAGATGGGTTTTGGGTGTTGGCCCATCGCCTCTGGGGGTCCCGGAAGCAGCCCGAATGAAACTCGCCCATCACACTAGCCACCATTTTCGCTGTCCAGACGCTGGGGAACTGCCTCACGACCAGATCAACAGAGCAAAACCAGTTTGAGCCCAGGTAGGCGGCTCCCAGAAGCGGGAATCACTGGGAATTCGTCAGATGGAGTCAGGGTTCGGCCATTCCCCTCTCCATTTTGTCGAGCCTGGTGGCCCCACCCAGGAGCTGCCGGGGACCAGCATGCAGAGCTTCACAAGCGGCTGGGGAGGCTGGAACTTCGGCTGCGCCGAGCCCAACTGACGATGGGATCCCGAGGAGGGCAGATGGGTTTTGGGTGTTGGCCCATCGCCTCTGGGGGTCCCGGAAGCAGCCGGATGAGAGCTCGCCCATCACGCTAGCCACCATTTTCACTGTCCGGACGCTGGGAAACTGCCTCACGACCAGATCAACAGAGCAAAACCAGTTCGAGCCCAGGCCGTGCGGCAGCGTCAGCGGTCCACTAAAATAGTGAAACAGTAATGTCTTTTAATGCACTGCATTCCACAAAGAGCAGGAAAGTTTGGTGGGAAGGAAATATAAAGAGGAAAGAAATGACATACAGAATCTGCCAAGTAGTTGAGGTGCGGGAGGGGGGGGGAGGGAGGTGGGGACATTGGTCATGGGAGATGGGTTTGGGTGGAGGGATGCGTGTTGGAACACTGTAGAACCAAAACTCTACATGAGCATCTTTCAATTGTATGTCTAAAATGGTGTAATAATATTTGGGGGAAATAATAAAAATTAAATTAAAAAAAAAAAGAAAGACTATTAAAATGCCCTATATTAGGCGAGAGTGATAATATAGCAGGTAGGTGCTTGCCTTATATGTAGCCTACCCAGATTCAATTCACAGCACTCCGAGCCCTGCCAGAAGTTATACCTGAGTACAGAGCCAGGGGTAAGTCCTGAAGACTTCCTGGTGTAGCTATAAAACAAACAAAAATTCCCTAAAAACTCTTCAAACATAAAGAACAGAACTGTAAGCAGACATATTAGTAACTAAATGGATGACACCTGTTTGTATTTTTTAACCAAATCACTTTGGTAATAGAAATAAATTGGGAAATACCCATTGTCAGGACTCCTCAGGGTCCCCGACAGTATTGGGGGTTCAGCAAAGTCCCAGTCTGTGTCCAGGGCCAACAATCATCCCCTCAATTGATGTATAAAGGAGCAAGACCACAGGCTCTTGAAAGACTCCTTTCAATCCTTCTGTCACTCCACTCCGCCTCACTCCAGGAACCTCTTTCTCTTTCTTTCTCTCTTTCTCTCTCTCTCTTCCACACACACACACACACACACTCACACACACACTCTCACACACACTTTCTCACACACACATTCACACACAAACACACACATACATACACTCTCTCTCTCACACACACACACACACCCCTCTCTCTCTCTCTCTCTCTCTCTCCATCAGGCTCAACTCTCTCTCTGCAGGTTCTGCAACATGCCCCCACTCTCTTCCTCCTCCAACTGGCTCCTCCTCCCTGTCTCTCTCCCAGCAAGTTCACCAGCAGACAAACCTTCTCTCTCTCCCAACAGTTCTCCAACTTGCCCTCCCCGGATTCTCCTGGGGCCCTTTTTATAGCTGCGCAGGCCAGACTCAGAATCCTGGCCTTCTAACTATTTTTTTTAAGTTTTCTTAACTGTCACCTACACAGAATTATCCAACAACTCATGATGCTAAGATACTTTGAGAGGTTCAACAATCACTGGCCAGTATTAAATAGTTTCATGTTGTACACAAATGATTTTTCATAGGATTAAGAATATACATAATCCTATTCAAGATCCGATTCAAAATTGTTAAGACTTAGAGAAGAAAAACTTCAGATCTCCTATAATTATCCACTTGTAAATTTGCTAATTATTGCAAACTGGGAAGTCCTCACTTAATATGCAGATACTATCTATAAGGCACCACTTGGCACTATACTACCATCAATTCATTCAACTATGTCCACAATATTATGAGGTCAGTGCAAATATTTTTGAGAAACAAAATTTTTTGAGAAACAAAAAATAAAATTAATTACTTTGCTACAACTCAATATTACAAGACTCTTTGGTGCCTGTCTACTCTAAAACCTAGATTTTTTTAAGCTCTGAATATTCCTAGGAGAATAACTGACATAGTATTTTATACTGCAAAGCATAATTTCTCTCCACATGACACTGTCCAAGGATACTGAACATGTTTCTAAAAATAACTCCTTAGATCATAGAGGCATCCATCTGGTCTTTCTCCAGCTATCCCAAAGTCATTATTTCCTGTGCTCCATAGATCTAAAATCCACTGCTATTTTTTTTCTGCAACTAGAGGATAGAATATTTCCCAAGCAAATCTACTGCTCTCAATGGCTGCTTTCAAAACCTCTGTTTCTCATGAACTAATGATAGCCATTCGTGTTGTAAACTAGAAAATACTACTAAATTCATCCACTTCTTTAATCACAGCAACCTTATAAGGAAGATAGGGTAAATATTAGTCTTTTTTATCCAACAAGAGATTGAATTTAAGATATAAGCTATGGGACCTCAATGCCCCAACTGCCATCCTAAATTCCAAATATAGTAATGATCCTATTATCCCAACCACCTCAATAGATTGTGTATGTATGCATGAAATCCTTTGTAGAATGAGAAAAAATAAGTAATGTCTCAAAGGAGAAAGAATATAATAATTTAAGTCTACTCCGTTTGGTTGCATTTAATGTTGCCTCCCTGACATATCAATCCCATTCCTCAGAATCTCCAATTTCCCTAAGTTTTAATATGATTGAGAGGAACCTAATACTAACTGGTGTCAGGAGTGAATGTCAATTGGCATAATTAAAAAATTTGGTTGGAACTTTTGATCAGGAAGTAGTACATACCTTAACCCAGGCCAGTTACTCTACAGAGAAGTGTGTTTGCTGCTGGGAGTTGTTAGGAAGAAATTTTTGCTCTCTCCTTCTGGATGGTAGAAGGTGCATCTATGAAGCCTGAAACATAGCATTTGTTTTGATGTAACAGTAAAAAAAGCTCTTTTTTTAAAAAATTACTTTTTTCTTTAAGCACCGTAATTTACAAAATACAAAGTTTTTCATCATGCTGTTATTAGAAACATTCATCATTCAATACCAGTCCCACCATCAGTGTGCTCCTACCCCTACCAAAGACCCTCTCATTTCCCACCCATCCCCATCCCAGTGCCTGCTCCTCTAGCAGGCACTAATTATATTGACCATTACAACCCATATATGGGAATGGTATTGATAAAGTCATGACTTTTGGGGTGGGGGTTGTTATGCAAAAATCTGGCCCATTCGTATTCTTGCATTCACTTTCCAAATAACTGAAACGTAGTGGGTTTCTACTAGTCAACCTCAAACACCCCTCTACTGTACCTATGGACAACATTTAATTTCACATTTTTTCTCAACTTCTGTTTGAGCCTATCCTAAGCATAGATTGAATATTCTATATTGCTTAGAGCTAATTCTCTATAAATGGTCAAGGAATATATTCTTAGAAGAAAGTCGGTGAAAATTATTAAATCTCACAATATAACCATTGGGCCGTTTGAGCCAACTGTATAAGAAATTATTGGTATGTTCCTACAGACCAGACATAGTGCCCATACACTTGTGATTGTATGCCCATAATTAATTCTATCAAATGTGATGGGAAACCTGGCACATCCCGTATATTGGGCTTTGAGATGTCTCATGGCCGCTTTGCAGCTGTGTACCTCGGTGAGAACCTGTAGCAGCTCTGCCGTTTGTCTTCATCTCTGGATCACGGCTGGTCAGCGTGCTTGCACTGGAACTGGAAGCAGTTCATGGGCACTACCATGGTCTTCTGGAGGGGGCAGAGGTGGAGGTAGGGCTCTCAGGAAGGGGGCATGAGTTCTAGTCACAGCCCATGCTAATAAAGCCTCAGAAGCCAGAAAAACATCATGCACCACAATCGCAGCCATTTTCAAGATGGGACTCCACACACAACCCATCAGAGCCCCATCCAAGATAGAAGATGATTTCAAACCCAGGTAAGTGGGTTGCTGAGGTTAAAAAGATTTTTTTATAACTACATTAAGTCACCAAATCAAACAAATTCTAAACCATAACCTGGTCTTTAAAAGAATCTAAATCATCTTCTTCAGGGTTTTGACCGAAACCCAAAACTGAACATCTTTGTAATTGTATATCTCATGGCAGTATAATAAATATTAAAAAATAGGCAGACTCTTCCCATTTTACCTACCAGGTATCTTTGAGCCCCGTGAACCCCGCGGAATGACACACTGACATCCCAAAGCTCAAAACCGCATGGATGTGCTAGCATCCACGTGAACTACTTATTATTTATCTTACCTGAGATAATAGTAAGCATTCATCCCTACATTCCTTGCCATCCATGCCAAACTCTGAAAACAACCCAGGTACCTGCTAACTATCTGTAGTACACCACCGAACTGTACTATCTAGTCACCCAAGAACACACATTTGCAACCTACAATAGTCGTTATCGTAAAAGCAATGCAGAATTTCATCAAGCTCAGTGAGTGAAGTCACTATCCCAAGATGAGCCAAGCAATAATGATGAGCTATATAACCTCTCTGATAAGGAACTTCGGAAGGAACTGTTAAGGATGCATAAGGAACTCAAAGAGGCAATGGAATACAAAGTCAATAAAATACAAGAGGACATGAGAGCAGAAATGAGTAAATTGCAGACCAAAATACAAGGATAAATTACAGATATTAAAAATGTGGTGATTTATATGAAAAACATACTGGAAGGCCTCCAAAGCAGAGTAACAACAGCTGAAGAAAGAATTAGTGATCTCTAAGATGAGGTCCAAAAATTCTCTAGACAACAGCAGAAGAGGAAAAAAGACTCACAAATAATAAACAGACTACAAGAGATAATCAGGATAAAGCCAAAAGGAATAATATACAGATTATTGTAGTCCCAGAAGGGAAAGAAGAAAACCCTGATGAAGAAGAAACTGTCAAAGCCATCATCGCCGAGCAGTTTCCCCAACTGAAGAACGCATGCTTCCAGATTCAGGAGGCCTGTAGGATATCAGCTAAAAGAAACCACAATAAGAATATTCCAAGACACATCATAATTAGAATGACAAAAACAATAGAGAAAAGAATACTGAAAGTAGCAAGATCAAAGAAGGAAATCACATACAAAGGAGCATCCCTAAGATTTACAGCAGACTTCTCAGATGAAACACTCTGAGCCCGAAAACAATGGTGGAATATTGTGAAAAGGCTCAATGAACTGCAGGCCTCACCAAGAATTCTTTACCCAGCCAGACTCACATTCATATGTGAAGGGAAAGATACACACTTCATGGATAAACAACAACTCAGGAACTTAATAGACTCAAAACCAAATTTAAAAGAAGGACTGAAGGGTTTACCATAAAATAAGACAGGACCCTAAAAGAACAACAAGTTTAAACAGAAAGATGGCACAAAATCTGAAGACAATAATCTCTCTCAATATCAACAGTCTAAATTCAACAGTTAAGAGACACAGAGTGGCAAAATAAATTTAAAAAACTGAATCCAACATTCTTCTGCCTACAAGAAACACATCAAAGTCAAAAAGACTGGAAGACCATTCTCCATGCAAACCACACCTCCAAAAAAGGCCGGTGTGGCCATACTAGTATCTGACAATATAGATTTCATGCTGAAAAAAGGTTAGAAGGGACAATGAAGGCCATTTTTTAATAATTAAGGGATATTTATGTCAGGAAGAAATCACACTACTAAACATATATGCACCCAATGAGGGGCCAGCAAAAATACTTAATAAAACTGCTAATAGATCTCAAGACGACATTAACAGTAGCACAGTAATAGTTGGAGAGTTCAACACTGCTTTATCAACTATGGATAGATGGACAAGACTGAAACACAGTCTTTTTTGTTTTGTTTTGTTTTTTTGGGGTCACACCCGGCAATGCTCAGGGTTTCTCCTGTCTCTGCACTCAGGAATTACTCCTGGCAGTGCTCAGGGAACCATATGGGATGCCGGGATTGAACCCAGGCCAGCACAGGCCGGCCGCATGCAAGGCAAAAGCCCTACCTGCTGGACTATCACTCTGACCCCTGAAACATTACCTTCCTTGAAATCAAATACTGGCAGCAAAACAGAAAGTGGAAGGAAGAGTTGTTTGATATATACAGGTTTTTCATCCCACAAAAGCTGAATAACCTTTTTCTCCAGTGCACATGGAACATTCTCCAAGATAGCTAAAGCAATCCTTTGAAAAAGAAGATGGGAGGCTGTCAGGGGAGCTCCGCCAGGGTCCCCAACAGTGCCAGGAAGCTAGTTCCCTTCTTCCTCCGAAGCTGGCAAGGAATGGATGAAAACTCAGGAATCCGATGCAGTTTTAAAAAGACTTTACTTATCACAGGTTCAGGCATACAAATCAGCAAAAGGAAAAGCCCTGTGCTTAGGATTCCCAGCTAGAACCCCAGACACGTGTAGGCCAAGATGGCGCCACCACGTGTTAAGGCCCTGTAAAAGGAGAAGAAGACAAGACTCCCAAGAAGGGTGAGCACTCACAAAGAGGGAGCCCAAAAAAAAAAGCGTGAGAGAGGGAAGCAGGCTAGTATTATACCCCTGCAACTCGGACTTCCCTTCCACTGTTATGGAAAGCAGGGAGGGTCAAATGCCCTTAGGTAATCGCCTCCCTGCACCCTCACCTAGGCCCTTTTATATGCTAATGTTTTGAGCCAAGATCTGCCTGGAAATGCCTTTATAGGGTAGAGAAGGGGGGTTTCTGAGATGGCATGTCTCTGTACCAAAGACTGATACTAATGCCACTTAAATATTTCTCCAAGCCTTCACAAGACTCTTCTACTTCATGGTAGTTTTGTATTTTAGTTGCCTTTGAGTATATCAGGGAGCCATGCTTGTTTGCTTGGAGGCAAAACAGCATTTATCTCTGGTCTAATTAGTTAGGGATCCACGTGGCCAGGCAAATATGCTGGTAAGATCTAGCTAGTCCCCACGATGATTGTGGTAGCATGGGGAGAATATTTATACCAGCTAGTACAGCATACATGGTCAGATAAACTGCCACATTTAGACTACCCCCTTATGCACGAAGTGATTTGCAGGAGGCAATTCAGAGCAGATGCAGCGGCCCTTAGAGGAGTCCTGCAACAGGAGGCATCACCTTTCCCAACTTCAAACTGTACTACAAAGAAGTAGTAATTAAAACAATGTGGTATTGGAATAAAAACAGACCTGTGGACCTATGGAATAGAGTTGAGTATCCTGGCACCCATCCTCAAACACATGATCATTTAATCTTTGATAAAGGTGCAAAGAGTACGAAATGGAGCAAGGAAAGCCTCTTCAACAAGTGGTATTGGGAAAACTGGGCAGCTACATGCAAAAAAAAATGAATTTGGACCTCTGTATAACACCATGCACAAAAATCATATCTAAATGGATTAAAGATCTATCAGACCTGAATCCATAAAGTACTTGGAAGAAAATATAGGAAAATCCCTCCACTACATTGACGCTAAAGGGATTTTCAAAGGTGAAACACCCCTAACGAAGCAACTAGACTCAAGATAAACATATGGGACTACATGAAACTTAAAAGCTTCTACACCTCAAAATAAACAATGACCAAGATACAAATAGAGCCCACAGAATAGAAAGAATATTCACCTAATACCCATCTTACCACTTGATCACTTGATATCCCGTTACTCATCCATTTGCTTGAGCGGGCACCAGTGACATTCCCATTTGACCCTATCACGTGACAGTGTAGCCCAATGGCATCTGGTTGCTTCCAGGAATATGAAGAGCCTCAAACCGTTCTTTAAGGGTCTTGATGAAGAAGTCTGACCATCTTGTACGTGGACAGCCATGTGATCTTTTGACGTCCCATGGGATCCAGTCTAGCTAGGGAGCGGGGAAGGAATCGGGGACATTGGTGGTGGAAAATGGGCACTGGTGGAGGGATGGGTGCTGGAACACTGTATGACCTAAATCCAAATATGAACATCTTATGAACATCTTTGTAATTGTATATCTCACGGTGGTATACTAAAATGTTTTTAAAAAAGAATATTCACCCAAAGCCCATCTGATAAGGGGTAAGTATCCATGATATATCAGGCACTGGTCAAACCTTTTTTTAAATCAACACATGTGCTTTTATAATTTATAATATGATTCACAGAACAGTACCAGCATTCACACGTGTATCATCAGCCTTATAGAAATACAGATCTAGGTCTGAGAGATAGTACAGCAGAGGCAAAGTGTTAACACAAGATCAACCATGGTTGGATCTCTGACACCCCATAGGATCCCCCCAAGCCCACCAGGAGTTATCACAAGGTGCAGAGTCAGGGGTAACTCCTGAACACCACCTGGTGAGGCCCCCAAAACAAAGCAAATAGAAATGAAGAAGAAATTTAATATACAGACCCATCACTGTAACAACAAAATCGGGATCCGGAAGTTTAGGAAAATGCCAGATAATTTGTGTAGTAAAAGCTAATACATACTGTATGCACTGCTTTACATACACTCTTTTTCACTTATATTTCACCAACCATACCTATATTTAGTTATTTAGTGATACCTTAATAATCATACAAATTAAACCAAATTCAATAACTGAAGCACTGAACAATGCTTTTGTAATTGCCAAGTGTTCCCAAATTCTAAGCCTCTTAGGATAAAATTTTCCAATCATACTTTGTGTGGGGACTGTGTGGGGGAGAATCTATGAGGACGTCTATTTTATTTATTAAGACAGAAGTATTATTTAATGCAAGCGGCTAGCTGCCTGTTTCGTTTTTTTTAATTAAACATTTTATTATGTCACCCTGAGATATACAATTATAACGTTGTTCATAATTGGAGGTTTCGGTCACATAGTGTTCCAGCACCCGCCCTCCACCAGTGCCCATTTCCCACCATCAATGTCCCCAATTCCTCTCCCCCTCCCCATAGCCTGCCTAAATAACAGGTTCTTTGTCTCTTTTTTCTCTCTCCCTCTATCTCCCTTCCTTCTCCTACACATTGTGGGTTGCACTACATACACTTGTAAGCCATCATGTGCATTTTTTGCCTGTATTTAATGCTCAGTTCTATATTGGTATCAGCCCTTTCAACATTTATTCACACATGTTCCCTTCTTTGTCTTACCTAACCTCTGACTCCCTCACATTTGGGGTAATTTACATTTTTGGTAAGACCACCTGATATATTTATGTCATGCAAATAAATGGAGTCATTCTATGCCTCTCTCTCTTTCCTTCTGACTAATTTCACTACATGATCCTTTCCATGTCCATCCATTTATAGGCAAATTTCATAACTTCATTTTTCCTAACAGCTGCATAGTATTCCAGTGTGTAGATGTACCACAGTTTCTTTATCCAGTCATCAGTTCTTGGGCATACTGGTTGTTTCCAGGTTCTGGCTATTGTGAATAGTGCTGCTATGAAAATAAAAATGAGGATTGTGTTTCCGCTGTGTGTTTTTTGGCTTCCCAGGGTAAATTCCCAGGAGTGGTATGGTTGGGTCAAAAGGGAACTCAATTTCTAGTCTTTGGAGGAATGTCCATATTGTTTTCCAGAAAGGTTGTACAAGTCGACATTCCCACCAACAATGTATGAGAGTCCCCTTTTTCCCTGCATCCATGCCAGCACTTGTTGTTTTTACCCTTATGAATATTGGCCAGTCTCTGTGGTGTGAGATAGCTCATTGTTGTTTTGACTTGCATCTCTCTGATGATTAGTGATGATGAGCATTTTTCATATGCCTTTTGGCCATTCGAATTTCTTTCCTTGTCAAAGTTTCTGTTCATCTCTTCTCCCCCATTTTTTGGGTTTGGCTGTTTTCTTCTTATATAGCTGTACCAGCACTGGTACTTCTTTACAAGAAGAAAACAGCCAACTCCATCAAAAAATGGAGAAAATAGATGAACAGATACTTGCAAAAAAGTAGACATTTGAATGCCCAAAAGGCATATGAAAAGTGCTTTTCATCATTACTAATCAGAGAAATGCAAATCAAAATAGCAATGAGATACCATCTCACGCCACAGAGCCACAGAGACTAGCACACAGCTAAAAGGGCAAGAACAACTGGTGCAGGCATGGATATGGGGATAAAAGGACTCTCATCCACTGTTGGTGGGAGTGCCAACTAGGTCCTGCCCTTTTGGAAAACAATATGGACATTCCTCCAAAAAACTAAATATTTGTTCCCATTTGACCCAACAATACCACTCCTGGGAATATACCCTGAAGACCCAAAAACACATGGCAGAAACACTAGCTTCACTTCTATATTCATCGCAGCCCTGTTCACGATAGCCAGAATTTGGAAACAACCTAATTGCCCAAGAACAGATGACTTGCTAAAGAAACTATGGTACATCTACACAATGGAATATTATGTTGCTGTCAGAAAAGAAGTCATGAAAGTTACCTGCAAATGAATGGACATGGAGAATATTATGCTAAGTGAATTTGTCAGAAGGAAAAGGACAGTTATAGAATGACTGCACTATTAATGGGATATAAACATATACCAGTGTTCTACTAAGTGTGGGGAATGGTAAAGCCAGACTCAAACTCACCATAATTTCTTTAAATATACACAAAGAAATTTACGTGACAAACCCTAAATGCCTGTAGGCAAGCCACGATGTGTAACAGAGGAGAGAGACAGACAGACAGACAGACACAGACACAGACACAAGACACAGAGACACAGAGAGAGAGAATGAAAAATAAAAATTGCCTGCTATAGAGGCAGGCTGGGAGAGGTGGGAGGGAATGTGGAGTTAATAGTAGTGGTAATGGGGCATGGTGGAGGGACAGATGCTGGAACACCGTATGATTGAGACCCAATTATGAACATCTGTAATTGTATATCTCACTGTGGTATAATATAAAAATAAATTAAAAAAGTAAAAAAGAAAAATTCAATGGGTGTCCTATACAGTAGAATGCACTCAGGGAAATTCAGAAGATGGGAAAAGACCTCAATATAGATCAACAGAGATCCAGACACGTTGAGATGAATTAAAGAGGAACAACATAAGAATCATCAGAGACCCAGAGGGACAGGGAGGCAACCCCAGTGAGGCAGGAACAATTAAAGACACCATTGTTAAAAAGTTCCCAGAGCTGGAGGTTGTGAGCATCCACATTCAAGAAGCGTAAGGGTGCCAACTTAAATAGAACCCAATAAAAATACTACAACACATATCCTTCTCAGAATGATGAATGCCATAGATAGAAACACATACTGCAAGCAGTAATATCAAAGAAAGGAGACTCCCTTAGATTTACAGAAGACTTATCAGATGAAACCATCCAAGTCTGAAGACAGTGGTGGGATATAGTGAAAAACATCAATGAAATGAAGGCCTCACTAGGAATACCTTACACAGATAGACTCATTCAAATTTGATCGAATGATACACAGATTCATGGATAAACAAAAACTCGGGAACGTCATAGACTCAAAACTAATTTTTAAAAAAGAAGGAGTCAAGGGGGCTACCATATGGAAGACAAACTCCAAAAAGCATATACAGAAAGGAATATGACAATATTCCCATGACAATATTCCCATGACAATAATCTCTGGCTACCATATGGAAGACAAACTCCAAAAAGCATATACAGAAAGGAATATGACAATATTCCCCCATGACAATATTCCCATGACAATAATCTCTATCAATGTTAATGCTCTAAGAGCAGCAGTAAAAGAGTCACAGAGTGGCACAATAAATTGAAACACTAAATCCAACATTTTGCTGCCTACAAGAAAGGCATTTGAAAAGTCAAAAGCAAAAACAAACTCAAAGTAAAAGACTGAAAACAACACAAACAACTCCTCCAAAAGGCCGGGATTGCCATACTAGTATTCAAAAACAAATTTCAGGCTGAAAAAAAGCTAGAAGGTACAGTTAAGGCCATTTCTTAATAATCAAGTGATAGGTATATCAAGAAGAAATTACACTTCTAAATATATATGCATCCGATGAGGGGCCAGCAAAAATATTTAAAACTACTGCTAATAGATTTCAAGGAAGGCATTGATAGCAACACAATTGTAGTTGGAGCATTGATAGCAACACAATTGTAGTTAAACACAGCTTTGTCACCTCTTGATAGATCAATGAGTCTGAAAATCAGCAAGTAAATACTGACTTTGAAGGAACAATTGGAAGAGAGGGCTAATATATATACACAGGGCTTTTCATTCCCAAAAGGAAATGCATTTTCTTTTCCAGTGCCCATGGAACATTCCTCCAAGATAGACCACATACTGGGATTCAAATTACACCTCAATAAAATCAAGAAGATGCCAGAGCGATAGCACAGCTGGTAGGGCATTTGCCTTGCACATTGCCAACCCAGGTTCAATACCTGGCATCCTCGTATTGTCCCCTGAGCACCACCAGGAGAAAGTCCTGAGAGCAGAGCCAGGAGTAACCCCTGAGCATTGCCAGGTATGACCCCAAAAAAGCAAAAAAAAAAATAAATAAAGAAGATAGAAATTGCATAAAATATCCTTTTTAGACCATGATGCACAGAAAATAGAAGTTAATCACACACAGAAGCAGAGAATCTAATTAAACACTTGCAAATGAAATGGTTCACTGCTGAACCAGTGGGTCACAGAGGAAATAAAAGAACAAAACTAAAGATTCCTGGAAACAAATGAGAATGAGAACACAAACTACCAGAACATGTGGGACACAGCTAAAGCAGTGTAAAGAGGAAAGTTTATAGCTCTGCAACCTTTCATCAGGAAGGAAGAAAGGTTCAACATAAATAATTTAACTTTACAAATTAAAAATTTTAGGAAAATACCAACAGAAGGAGCCCAACACACAGAACGAATGAAATAATAAAGGAAATAATAAAAACAGAGCAGAAATCAACAGCTGGAATCCCAAAAAATATCCAAAACCAAGAGCTAGTTATTGAAATCTTGTCAATAGACAAGATTGAAAAATCACTCACAAAGAAAAGGAAAGAGAGAAGTTTAATAAACTGAATCAGAAATGAAAAAGAGAGACTCACAACAGAAACCATGGAAATTCAAAAGATCATCAGAGATTACTTTGATAATCTGTATGCCACGAAACAAAGAGAACCAAGAGAAAATGGACAAATTTTAGGATTCATATAACCTCCCAAGGCTGAACCAAGAAGACTGAAATACTTGAACAAGACTATCACTATTGGGGACAATTAAAGAGTAATCAAAAGCCTTCCCAAACACAAAAGCACACATCCAGATGGATTCACTGGTGAATTCTTCAAAACTTTTAAAGAGGACCCTATTGCCAGACTTCTTCAAGCTTTTCCAGGAAATTGAAGGAATAGAAACAATCCCAAATAGTTTTTATGAAGCACATATTACCCTGACACCCAAAGCAGACAAAAATATCACACAAAAAAAATTACAGACCAACATCACTGATAAACACAAATAAAAATATCTTCAACAAAATACTGGCAAACTCGGCTGGTACAGCCTTTCTGGAAAAACAATATGGACATTCCTCCAAAGACTAGAAATTGAACTCCCATTTGACCCAGTCATACCACTCCTGGGAATATACTCTGGGAAGCCAAAAATATATGCAGCGGAAACACCATCCCTACTTTTATGTTCATAGCAGCATTATTCACAATAGCCAGAATCTGGAAACAACCAGAGGGCCCTAGAATCGATGATCTTTTAAAGAAGCTTTGGTATATCTACACAATGGGATACTATGCAGCTGTTAGGAAAAATGAAGTTATGAAATTTGCCTATAAATGGATGGACATGGAGAGGATTATGTTGAGTGAAATTAGCCAGAAGGGGAGACAGATACAGAATGACTGCATTTATTTGCATGACATAAATATATATGTACATATTATGATACCAATATCCAAGGTCAAGTGAAACTTGGATCAGGAGGTCTTGTCAAAGGTGGAAATTATTACAAACGTATGGGGAGTCGGAGGCTAGGTAAGACAGAAAATGGAACAGTGTGCTAACAGTTGTCAAGGGTACTAATACCAACCTAGAACTGAGCATTAAATACAGGCAAAAAGATACAAATGACAACCCTTTAATGTATGTTCTATAACCCATAGTCTGGAAGGGAAGGAAAAAAGAAAGAGAGAGAAAGGGGAAGAAATAAAGAACCTGCCATGGATGCGGGCTGGGGAGAAGGGGGGGGAACCGGGGACATTGGTGGTGGGAGAAGATGGGCACTGGTGGAGGGACGGGTGCTGGAACACTGTATGACCAAAACCCAAATATGAACTTTTTGAATTGTATATCTTTGTAATTGTGTATCTCACAGTGGTATAATAAAATACTTAAAAGAAATACTGGCAAACTGAATCCAAAAAGCTCATCAAAAAATCATACACCTTGATCAAGTAGGATTCATCCCTGGAATGTCTTTGTATTTTTTTTTTCCCCCCCAATTTTTTTACCAAAAAAAAAAAAAATTTATTTTTAAAAAAAATATTTACCTCCTTCCCCCCCCCCTATTCCTATCCCCCCCCCCCCCCCCAAGTTGCTTTAACATTTGCAAGTAAATCAGCATAATACATTATATTAATAAAAGAAAGTAAAAAAATATGATCATTTCAATAGATACAGAGAAAGTATTTAATGAGATCCAGCATCCATTCATGATTAAAAAAAAACTCTCCACAAAATGGGAGATAAAGGTGCTTTCCTCAATATAGTCAAAGCCATCTTCCACAAGCCCACAGCAAGCATTATTCTCTAAAAGTTTCCCTAAGATCGGGAACAAGACAAGAAGCCCATCTCACCACTTATGTTCAGTATGGTACTTGTAGTACTTGCTATAGCAATAAGGGAACAAAAAGACATTAAGGGCATTAAGGGGGACCAGAGCAATAGCCCAGCGGGTAGGGCGTTTGCCTTGCACGCAGCCAGCCCATGCAGGCCAGGGTTCAATCCCCTGCATCCCATATGTTCCCCTGAGCACCGCCAGGAGTAATTCCTGAGTGAAGAGCCAGGAGTAACCCTGAGCAATGCAGGGTGTGCCCCCCCCAAAAAAAAGCAAAAAAAAGGGGACATTAAGGGTATCTAGATAGGGAAGAAAGAAGTCATCACTATTTGCCATCACTATTCGCAAATAGGATAATACTAAGAGTCTGCAAACCTTTTGGTAGTGACCTAAAGTCTCTACAAAAAAGCTCCTTCAAAGCAATAGATTTGAATAGTAGAGTGAAAGATTACAAAATTAATGCCCAAAAGTCCATGCCTTTCCTATCTACACATTAAATAAAAAGAGTAGAAAGTGGTATTATAAAAAAGAAAAGTGTTCACAGCTGTGGTTCAGAAAAATCAAGTATCACAGAATATGTTTAACTAAGGATGTAAAGGACCTGTAAAAAAGAAATACAAAAGCTTTCTTCAAGAAATAAATGGGGTATGAAGAAATAGAGATACATCCCCTGATCATAGATTGGGAGAATTAATATTGTCAAAATGGCAATACTTGATAAAGCATTATACAGATTCAATGAAGTCCCTATTAGGATAGCCATGACGCTTTTCAAAGAAATTGATCAAACATTCCTGAAATTCTTATGCAAAAAACCCCAAGTATAGCTGAAGCATTCCTTGAGAAAATGAAGATGGGAGACATCACTTTCCCCAACTTCAAGCTTTTCGACAAAGCAGCAGTAATTAAAACAGCATGGTATTGGGAAAAAGACAGACCTATAGGCCTATGAAATGGAGTTGAATATCCTGACACACATCCTTAAATATACGATCAATTAATCTTTGATAAAGGAGCAAAAAATATTAATTGGAGCAAGGAAAGAGTCTCCAACAGTGATGCTGGGAAAACAAGGCAGTTACATATAAAAAATGAACTCAGACCTCTAACTCCAAGCACAAAAGTCAGATAAAAATGGATTAAAGATCTCAGCATCAAACCTGATTCCAAGAAGTACATCAAAGAAAACAGACAAAATCTTACATGATATTGAAACTAAAAGCATCTTCAAAGATGAAACACAACAGCCAAGAAAGTGGAAGCAAAGATAAACAAATGACACTACATGAAACCATGAATCTTCTGTACCTCAAAAAGAAATGGTAACCAATGTACAAAAACAACCCAAAGACTTGGAAAGAATATTTATCCAATACCCCTCTGGTAAAGGGGTTAATATCCAAGATATCTAAGGCACTCGTAGAACTTTACAAGAAAAATAGGCAACCCCACCAAAAGTGGGGAGAAGAAATAAACAGAAACTTCCCCAAAGAATAAATTCAAATGACCAAAAGGTAAATGAAAAAAAAATGCTCTTCATCACAAATCATAAAGGAAAGGCAAATCAAAGCAATGAAATATAATCTCACACCAGAGAGACTGGCAAACATCCAAAAGAACAAGAACAACTAGTGCTTGTGCAGATGTGGAGAGAAAGGGGATATCTCTCCACATTCACTGTTGATGGGAATATCAACTAATCTAGCCTTTTGGGAAAACAATATGGATATTCCTCCAAAAAATCTAGAAATTTAGCTCCCATTTGACCCAGCATAATACTCCTGGGAATATAACCTGGGGACCCAAAAACACACAGCAGAAACACCATCTGCAATTCTGTGTTCATTACAGCACTATTCACAATAGGCAGAATCTAGAAACAACCTAAGTGACTGAGAATAGATGACTGGTTATATAGAAAATATGATTCATCTACAGAATGGGATACTTTGTAGCTGTTAGGAAAAACGAAGTCATGAAATTTGCCTATAAATGGATGGCCATGGAGAGTATCATGCTGAGTGAAATTAGTCAAGAGAAAAGGACAGATGTAGGATGACTGCATTCATTTGCGGGATATAAAAAAAGTGGCGAGACTAATATCCAAGACTAGGTAAAACTGGGGGCAGGAGGACTTGTCAATGGTTGGAATCTACCACAAATGTTAGTGGTCAGAAGTTAGGTAAGATAGATAAGGGAGGGCGGCGAAGCCCGCGGGTAGGTGTTTACCTGAGCCGGCCTGGGTTCGACCCCGGCACCCTATGGTCCCCGAGCACCGCCAGGAAATCCGAGGCGAGCCAGGAGTAACCCCTGAGCACGCCGGGGGACCCAAAAAAAAAAAGATAGATAAGGGACTAGTTTGCCATTAATAGTTGGAAATGGCAATGATAAACTTTAACTGACTATTGAAAGTAAGTAAAGGATATATATAATAACCCTTCAGTGTCTGTATTGCCAACCACAATGCGCAAAATGGAGGGGGTTGTGAAAACGACCAAAGAAAGCTATTTTAAAAATTCAAAGGGATTTCTAATTCAAAATTAATATTCAAAATTCAATTCAAATTCAAAAATCAAATTATTAATTCAAATTCAAAAATTCCTAGGGATGCAAAAGATTAGTAAATCGTCTACTATGTCGGTATGAGGATGTGAGCTTATTTCTTGGCACCATCCGTCCACCATCCCCATGGTACTGCTATTCAGTATCTCTAGCACCACAAATGCCCAGTCTTTGGTGACCAGCAATTAAAAGTGTGTGTCCCCAGCAAGCACCCAACCAATTGTGTGGCCCTCAAGCATTGCAAAAGCAGCAAAAAAGAATGGGAGGGAACAATCAAATAAAAACCACTTTTTAAAAAAATCGTAAGATATGGGCACTTGCTTTTTAATCCAACCATTATCAGCATATGTTCTAGGAAAAACAATTATAGCCTCTAAGCATGGTAAAATGGGATTAAGTTTGCTTCAATTAACATTATAGCTTGAAGACTTCTTCTGATGATACATTAATTGGCACAAGTGTCTCAAGACTAAGCATGGTGAAAAGAGCAGCAGCTGATAGTCTGGCAGAGGCCATGAAATTGGGGGTGGGGAAAGGGAAGGCATCAACACTGTTATTGAACTGTCATCATCACCTGCATGACCATATCATCACGTCAGAAGTTCACACCCCAGACGACAGGCAGAAAATCTCAAGACTATAATCAGGCCTCATGGATGAAGCACACCTATGCAATTACTCATCACAGGGTAGGGAAGCGGGAGGAGAGGGACAACCCTCCTCGTATCTTCTAACAGTATCTTTGATACAGTAGATCACCTATTTGAACTTAAGTCCCCACTGGAAGCAGGTATACAAAAATGTTTTTAAATATCCAATTCTTTTTCCTGTGCAAAACACAGGAAATTGACTTTGTAGTGGGGCCTATAGGGTCAGAGACTAGAAAATAGTGAAGTGTCTAGTTTAGGATTTGATATTAAAGGCCAAGTCATGTTTCATTGCCTGAGAGCTCACCAAATACATGCGGGTAATCTGACTCAGACCATGATGAACACATAGTAACAGATCAGATGAATCCTTTAAAGGGGCAGAATTATCCTAAAACAGACCTTGCAGGTTCTTTTCTGAGTAACCTAACAGATTATACAGGTGTTACAACTGAATTTTTCAAGTAACACATACTGATTAACTCTCAAATCATCTTAAAGATACAGTGAGACATGGAAAATCTTCGAACAAAGATAATTAAGCATAGTAAAATTTTTTTTTGAAAGAGGGAGAGCAGACAATTGAGCTATGAACATTTCTTCCTTGAGAGTTCTGGAAACAGACATCTGTAGGTGGTGGGTTAGATTTTTCCCCCTAGGAAGAACTGGAAGAGATAAAGGCTAGGACTTTATTCCCCTTTCTAAGTTGTCTCACTTTTTTTATCTAATGTATTGAAAACCTTTACAAAGTTTTTTGGTCTTCTTAAGAGCTTTAAGAAGCTAATGGGATGAAATAATATCATTTTCTGAAAGTCATTGAATTAAACAGGAGAAATCTTATGCATAGCAGGTGAAACACATATTTCTAAATGGTTGACAATAAGAATCACGATTATGCATGATAAAAGCCTACACAGAATATATGCCTGTACCTCTTACAGAAGAAATTGCTATGAGTATAATTGACCTAGTACCAGTATAATCTATTCTGCATTTGGTGGCATCAGAATAAGCTTCTAACCAAGCCAACAATCACATTAGTGAACATCATTCCTCCCTCTGTTTGTCTTTGATGAATGCTGATACTTTTTGTTTTGTATTCTAAGCTGTTGTTGTTGCAGTACCTGACAGATATTGCTTCTGCTGGCAGAGTGACCTTTCTTACATGCAACAAGTAGCCACAAGAGGGAAAAAAACTACCTCTGCATTCATGATCATCCCTACATGACTATAATCAGTCATTGGTTGGTGGGAATGGCTTACAGATTTGAGTCTCTGTAAGAACTATTAGAAGTCTGCTCCCATGCTTTCATCTTTTCAAAGAACAAATGTAAACACAAAACAGGGAAGTGTCATGCTGAAAATTCTCAGATAGATGGAAACTATACCTCTTCCATCTCTTCTTATTCTTAATAACACTTAAAATTGCCACTGAAATTTGTGATGGACACTTAGTGTATGATACCCAATATTCACTACAATTATTATCCCCTTTCACAGGTTAGAAACTAAGTCTCAGAGGACTTCAATGATTTGTCAAGAACCACATCATTAATATGTTCTTGAGCTTGAATACAAATCTCCAGTCAGCCTGATTCCAGAGTCCTTGCTTCTTGTCACTAGCACATCAGAAACATCAGAGATACTTATATTCCCCATCACTATCAAGTTCAATGGGATAATTCCCCACTATCTATATTTGCTTTAACAACTACATCCTCCCTTAATTCTACACAGATCACCTTTCAAACAGCTGATCAAACACATGCATTGTTGTCCGTAGTTGCAGTTGTGGGGTTGCTTGGGATTGACTGTTGAACATTTATAAGATATTAATATGAAAATCTTTGCTAAAATTGAGTAGTAATCCACTCCATTTAATAAGTTCATAAGTGAAACAATAACACAGATTGTCCAACTTGCATGTAACAACCCAGTAAAATTATTATAACTTTAGCAACACCATTCCTAAATATATTTTCTAGTAAGCAAAATAATTAGTGCCTGCTTAGGGATTAGGCATGGGGATGTGAGTGCGTGGGAAACAAGGGGGGGTTTGGTGGTATTAAGGGCACATTAGTGGTGGACTGGTGTTGGAATGTCCAATGACTGAAACAACTGTCGCCCCATCTGCCTGTTGTCCGTCATCTACAAGTTATTCACTCGAGTCATCCTGTACAGGATTGGCAGAACATTGATGAAGGACAACCATGCAAGCAAGCTGGGTTCCCAAAAGGATTCAACACAATTGCCCATATCCACACGGTAACCAAGCTCATTGAGGTTTGTAGGGAGTTCAAGATGCCACTCTGTCTCACGTTCATTGATTTAAAGAAAGCCTTTGATTCTGTAGAGACTGAAGCTGTCATCAAAGCCCTAGCCAAACAGGGCATTCAAACCCAATACATCAAGATCCTTCGTGAGCTGTATTACAGATTCACCACCAGGATCTCACCATTCTACAAGGAAGTGATCATTGATATCAAAAGAGGGGTTCGGCAGGATGATACCATTTCACTGAAACTCTTCAGTGCCACCCCCAAGAATATCATGCTCCGAATGGGAAGGAATGGGAGTGAAGATAGACAGTCGGCAACTACACCACCTCTGCTTAGCTGATGACATCATTCTAATAACACCAAACATTAGCCAAGGGCACAAATGCTAGATGACTTCAACAGAGAATGTGGAAAGATAGATCTACAGCTGAATCTCAACAAAACAATGTTCATGAAAAATGCTGGCCAACTTTGACCGAGAATGCTATTCAGGTCTCCCCAAAGAAGAATCGAAAGAGCTATGCTTGGAATATCATGCCTCACTCAAATGAGAGAAGGAATCCAGAGTTCTGATCTCCGTTGATGAGCAAGAATCAGGGACATTGCCTCATTTGCCAAGGTGTTGAAAATTAGATGGGCTGGACATGTAACATGGTCTGAAGATGACCGTTACTGACTAGATCCCATGGGAAGTCAAAAAATCACGTGGCCACCCACCTACAAGATGGTCAGACTTCATCAAGACCCTGGATGAATGGTTTGAGGCTCTTGTATTCCTGAAGCAAGCTGATACCATTGGACTACACTGGTAAATGATAGGGTCTAATGGGAAAGTTACTGGCATCCGCGCTAGCAAATCTTGCACTACAGCTGCCCAGAGCCTCTGCATCTGTCCTGGATTACCTCCTGCATTTCACTTCGTAGAAAGGGGGTAGTTTAAATGTGGCAGTTTATCTGACCATGTATTCTGTACTGCCTGGTATAAATATTCTCTCATGCTACCACAATCATTGTGGGACTGACTAGCTTGATCTTACAGTACATTTGCCTGGACACATTGGATCTCTAAGTAATTAGACTAGAGAGAAAAGCTGTTTGCCTCCAAGCAAGCAAGCATGGCTCTCTGATAACTCAAAGTTAATATAACAACACAACTACCATGAACTAAAGACTCTTGTGAAGGCTTGGAGAAATATTTAACTGGCATTAGTATAGTCTTTTGGTACAGAGGCATGCCATCTCAGAAACCCCCTTCTCTACCCTGTAAGGACATTTCCTAGGCAGATCTTGGCTCTCGACATTAGCGTCTAAAAGGGCCTAGGTGAGGTGCTGGGAGAAATTACCTGAGGGCATTTAACCCTGACAGCTTCCCATAGAAGTGAGAGGTCTGTCTGAGTTGCAGGGGGATAATGCTAGCCTGCTTCCTATCTTGTGCTCTCTTTTTTTGCTCTCTCTCTCTTTTGGGGTTTGCACTCTTCTTGGGTCTCTATCCCTCTTTCTGCTGGAGCCTTGTCTTTGTCTCCTCTCCAAAGGGCCTTAACACGTGGTGGCCACCATCTTGGCTTACATGTGGCCGGGGTCCTAGCCAGGAATCCTAAGCACAGGGTTTTTCCTATTGCTGATTTGTATGCCTGAACCTGTGATAAGTAAAGCATTTTAAAACCTCACTGGATTCCTGAATCTTTATCCATCTGCCCACTGATCCTGGGGCAGAAGGGAATCCCCTGACCCAGCTCCTGGATTTTGTGCAGGGTGCCGCATCGTTTCGCACAAATTGATGAATAACAGGATGTCAAGTAATAAAGTGATCAAGTGAAACAACTGTACTGAGAACAACTTTCTAAATCATGGTATTTAAATAAAATTAATATAAAAATAAATAAAAAATAAAAATGAAGTTTAAAAAAAAGCAGCTGCCCTTACATATGCTATGGTATATGCACTCTAATGCTTTATAAATTTCTTGTTTGTTAAAGATATTTTATCAATGACTTATATTGTGTGTTATACTATATCTTTAGACCATCCATTTCAACCATTGCTCCTATGGTAACATATATAGTTCTAAAGAGACACATTCACATGTAGTAAAATCTGTGTTGGGGAGGAATAAATAGAATGCATGAATCTATCTCCCTTCAGTGGATTCAGAAGAACTTGGTCAGCCAGTAAGACTATAATCCCACATATTAACCACTATGGAACAAGATATTTCCACTCTATGTCTATATATGGCTTCTACGAAAGAGTTAAGACTCTAGTTCCAGTATCAGCATGAACAATGTTCTATTCTTCCAGACCAATTCTGCCTTCCTCTAGAAGAGTAACTTTTCATAGACTTTCTGGAAGAGATTCAGGTTTGCAGTATGACATTGATCCTCATTTTCCTTTGTGTTGACCTTGACAAGTTATCATTGTGTCACTGTCTTCCTGTTCATCATCTATTGGCTCGAGCAGGTACCAGTAACATCTCCATATGTCCTGTCTCATGCTAGTAGAGCCCAAGGGCATCTGCTTGCTTCAGGAACATAAAGAGCCTCAAACCATTATATTAGGTAGTGGGAATGGGGTCTATAATTGTTACTGGTATTTGGCATGTCAAATACAACACAGATAGCTTGCCAGGCTTGCCATGCGGGTGGCATACTCTTGTAGTCACCTCTAAATACAGCATTTATTGATGAACTTTGCGGCCGCTTGCAGCTGCACGAGACGGGTGTGATAGGTTCATCTGCTGGGTAGACGAGCACCGCCAGGAGTAATTCCTGAGTGCAGAGCCAGGAGTAAATCCTGAGCATTGCCGGGTGTGGCCCAAAAAAGCAAAAAAAAAAAAAAAAAAAGGAATAACATCTGCTGGGTAGAGTTCTGACAAAAGGGAAGTCCGGATGTGGAAAATGTCGGCCCTCATGGAGTGGGGGTCGTCTGGCTTGTTGCGAGGCTCTGCTGGGATGGTGGGCCAGGGCTGAAATTCACCATCCCTCCCAGGTGCCTCATGAGTGGCTGGGCACAGGGAGAGCCAGTAGCAGCTCTGCCCCATGTCTGTGAGTCTCTCAACAAGTTATATAAGGTGGTAAATCTTATCTTCTGTATAAAACAGACTATTAACAACACGTGGCAGGATGCTATGGGAAAAAAAAAACATCAATATCCAAATATAGAACTTTCAGTTAAATAACTCTTCAACAAATAATAGATTCCTTTATCAATCTTCCTTCTCTTTTCCTCTGACATTCTTTCCCTCCCAGTCACATGACTACTATACCTCACTGGCTTATCTATTTTGGTGTTCATGCTATGATAAAAATTCTCTGGCATCCTATATTGCCTCTTCACTAATATCTTTCCCAAAAAAAATATAATATGAAGGATCTAGGGGGAAATGGACTATCAGTGTCTTGGAAAACCTGAATAGGATGTGAGAGGAGGGGAAATAGTGAGATAACAGAATCAAGGAAAGCTAGTGAGATAAAATTGATTTGGGATACCCTATTTTCACTGAATATACTCTTTGCAGACAGAAGAAGTAGTCTTCTCCCTTATCCTTATAACAGCAGATAACTAATACCATATCCTAGTCATTAGGCTATGTAAAAGTGATATGCCACATTTCCAAACTAGAGCATTTGACAGCTTGTGGTAAGGTCCTTGAGCCCTACTGGTACTCTGCGTATGTAAACTCTCTAATAACCTGTTGAGCTGGACATTGGAAAAAATTAAGTAACTATTACATGAACCAGAGCAGAGAAACCCATGATGGAGGCATCACTGTATCACTGTTTTCCCATAGATCATCTATTAGCTCAAGGGGGCACCAGTAACATCTCAATACATCCTGTCACATGAGAGATAGCCCAAGGGTATATGCCCACTTCAGGAACATAAAGAGCCTCAAACCTATACGGTGGAGGCATAATATAATTAATATATGCTTTTCCTTTTCATCTTAAGAGCTTGAGCATATTTGCCACCACCATATAATAAAAAAGCACAGTAATATAATCCATAGATTTCATGTCATAGTTTTTATAAAGAACTATTATTTTGGGAGGCCCAAATAATAAATTAATGACATAAAAACTCCTGTAGAAAAGCACTAGAATAAGAGATAGGAGCCTGTGAAGTATGAATTTTAAGGTCTGGTTCATTAACTATGTTAATGAGGTGTCTATGTTTATCAGAATCTCTTAAATCCTTACTTTTCTCATCTGTAAGTAAAAGTGAGACTCCCCCAAAAGGTAGGACATATGTCATTTCCTATACTTTGCATTCTTGCCATTCCAAGCAGCACTGAGATTGAATAACAACTAGACTGAGAACTGTAAGTCCTTGGGCTCCACCCCAACCCCCATTCTGTGATTTAAGTGATATCTTTGGATGAGCTGTGAATAGGAAAAATGTATAATTACTAACTTAGATAGCATTAAGAGTCAGCACTAAATGACCTGCGTATGTTAAATGGTACTAAGAGTCAGCATTAAGTGACATATATATTATTCCTTTCATACTTTTCTTTTACTTTTTGATTTTGTCATGGAGAAAGACTCAATATGATGCTGAAATATTTTACCCCTAATTCTTGTCAATTTTCTTTTCTTTTAAAATAGAATGCCTCAATTTTCTGAGCATACAGTAATATTTATCTTGATTAAAATAGTTTTATTTCCACTGAATTTTTTGAGTTATTTATTTATTTATTAATTTATTTTTAATTTGTGTAAGACTTTTTATTTTTTTATTTTTTATTATACCAACATAAGGTATACAATTACAAAGAATCATGTTTGGATTTCAGTCATACAGTGTTCCAGCACCCACCCCTCCATGAGTGCCCATTTCCCACCACCAATGTCCCCTGATTCCCTCCCTCCTCCCCAGCCTGCCTCTATGGCAGACACTTTTCCTTTCCTCTCCCTCTCTCTCTTTTTCCCCTCTCTCTCTCCCCCTCTCTCCTCTCTCTCTCTCTCTCTCTCTGTCTCTCTTCCTTTTCTTACACATTATGACTTGTAATACATATATTTAGAGGTTATCATGTATATCCCTTTGCCTACATTCAATGCTCAGTTCTAGGCTAGTGTTATAATTTCCAACAATTATTAATACACTGTTCCTTTCTCTGTCTTACCTAACCTCTAACTCCCACACACTTGCAGTAGATTTCACCCACTGACAAAACCTCATGATCCATGTTTTTCCTGACCTTGTTTATTGGTATCATACTATTTCCACTGAATTTATTTAAATGGTTACCTTACATGTATGGCAACTAGTAGCAATTTTCAAATTAAAGTATGTTGCATAGAATGACAAAACAAGGGAAAGCAAGCCTTAAAGGGGGTGATACCTAGAATTATACCAAAAGCTAAACTAGTGGAATTGAGGAGGAGGAGAGGAGAGGAGGGGGGAGGGAGGGGGGAGGAGGAGAGGAGAGGAGGAGGAGGAGAGGAGGAGAGGAGAGGAGAGGAGAGGAGAGGAGAGGAGAGGAGAGGAGAGGAGAGGAGAGGAGAGGAGAGAGGAGAGGAGAGGAGAGGAGAGGAGAGGACAGAAGGTGACAGGGGCAGAGGGACGGGGCCTTGGATACCCTGGTGGTGAAAAGATGTCATTTATCTACATATCTGAGCCATAGATCCAATTAAATAAAAAGCATTAGATCCAAACTACTACAACCATACTTAAAAATGTGCCTGTTAAGAAGGCAGGTGGGATTGCAGGGTGTAAGGAGAGGAAATGGAGAAATTGTTGCATTGTTGGAGGGAAGTCAGGACTAGTGAAGGGATAGGTATAGGAAAATTTTATACCTTAACTAAATTATGAGTAACTTTGTGAATTATGGTGCCTAAATAAATTATAAGCAAAGTAACAGTAAATACTTTTTGTAATAAATTAATTTCAGTAAAAATTGATAATGTAGGTAATCAAAACAAAATAGTTTGGAAGTACTGTTTGCTTTTATATTTTCTTCCATGTCAGAAAACTAATAGTTTGACCTCTCCTTAAACTTAAAGGATTAATTAACTTTATTTACTCTGGTGCGGTGGGATGGAGATAGTGTTATATCTCACCATACATTTGTCAGGAATAAAATTAGCATGCTCAGATCAGCATCTTCTTTTTGGTTTTGGAATTTGTATATCTAAAACCTTGGGCCAGAGAGATAGCATAGCAGGTAGGCATTTGCCTTGCACACTACCAATCCAGGTTCCATCCCCAGCACCCAATATAGTTCCCCAACTCTTCCAGGAGTGATCCCTGAGCGCAGAACCAGGAATAAGTTCTGAGCACTACCAAGTGTGGACCAAAAAAAAAAAAACCCTAATTACTCATAGATAGTTTGTAAATTTCTTGTTCTAGCAAGTAGGATCCTGGCAGCAATTTATTCATTCAATATATCTTTATTATTCAAAGCCCTGTTCTGTACACGTCTTCTCGTGTTCCCTGAGAGTGCTTCTCCCTTTATAAGGGCCTTAGTCAGCCTCTGGACAGGATGTTTTGGTCTTTATATCTCAGCTCCAAAACTCAGAAGTAGGAGTCAGTGAGATTGGCATGATAAGCTTGGCATTCTTTCAAAATAAAGCATCACGTACCCATCCTCATGAATCACGAAATAAAAACAGGTTAGCTGCTTTTAAGGCAACTCAAAAAATCTGCTACCTTAACAATAAATCAGCTGAGAATGTTAATCATGAATGATTTTAGTTACCACCATGATAATGACAGTCTTTTTGATAAAAGACTTTAGGAAGGAGAATAACAACCTTTCCTTGGATAATAATACTGTGTCTGGGTTCTCTGAATTTCTTATACTGTCTCCCCTCTAGTCAACTAAAGTGGGTCCTATCACTCCTCAATATACTTTCTGTTTTATTTTTCATCATGATACTTTTCTCCATTTCTTTGTTAACTTGTTTAAGGTCTGACTCCCTCGACTCAAGTGGAACAAAGATCAAGAAGAACAGCAAGCATTTCTCTATTATTAATGGTTGTATGTTAAATAAGTAAAACGTGTTGAATAAATGAATCAATGACTCCAAATTCTATCTATTGAGAAAAGAAAACTGGGATGTATAGTTCTGAGATCTGATTAGTGGTCATTCAGTAGTATTCAGTTAACCCTGAAATTTAGTTATAGCTCAACTGTTGCTTCTATGTGTGGTTTACTAATTTGCGTGTCATTCATGACTCACAGACATGGGGCAGAGCTTCTACTGGCTCTCCCTGTGCCCAACCGCTCACGAGGCACCCAGGAGGGACGGCAGGCTCTATCCCTGGCCCGCCACCCCAGCAGAACCTTGCAACAAGCCAGACAAACTACCACTCCATGAGGGCCTCCATTTTCCACATTCGGACTTCCCTCTCGTCAGAACTCCACACAGCAGGCCAGCCTATCACAGCTGGGCTCGAGCGGCCAGTTCATCAATAAATGCTGGATTTAGAGATGACTAGAAGTGTATGCTACCCACACAGCAGAGCCTGGCAAGCTACCCGTGTCGTATTTGATATGCCAAATACCAGTAACAATTTTACACCTCATTCCCATGACCTGATGGAATGGTTCAGACTCTTTATGTTCCTGGAGCAAGCAGGTGCCCTTGGGCTCTACTAGCATGAGACAGTACATATGGAGATGTTACTAGGGCCCGCTCGATTCAGTCGATGATGAACGGGAAGACAGTGACAGTGACAGTGATGTGTGGTTTAAAATGTTTGTATATTTTATCTATTACAATAACATATAATACAATGACATTTAATAACATTTATCTATTACAACAACATTTATTGATTTATTTATTAATATGCTACCTATAAGTTTAAATGCCTCTTTCCCGACTGGACTATGAGCTCATTGAGTACAGGGATCTGCTCTGGTGTATTTCTAAGGTCTATAGACTGACCCACACATGTCTGTATATTTAATAAATGGGTGGCAAATGGATGAAGAAGTTAAATAACAGAAACTTTGATAACATCAATTTTTTAAATAATGGATGTATTAGAGAATTTGTTAAATAAGATGAAATAGAAAATAAGATTTAGAAAACGAGAAAACCAAGTGTCTTTAGTTTTAAAAAATCTTCAGTGGCTTTAAATGCAGCAGAGAGACTAAGGGGAACCCTTATCAAGAAATCTTTGCTAAGGGATAACTTAAAGATAATCTTTGCTAAGGGATGACTTCTTTCACCAGTTATGCAAAATTCTAGCCTCCATATGTTCCATTCTTGAGGTAAATTAAATTGAGTTTTCAAGAACTAAGTGCTTTGAAAAAATTCTTCAGAATTTCAGATCAATTTCTGCTAAACTATCCAAAACTTTTAGAAATTTAACTCATTCAAACTACTACTCATAAAGGCATCACTTTGTAGTCAAATTAAATTCTTTAAGGCTTATTGTTACATTCATCATTGTTCCTCATAACAACATAATGGAGGGTAGGAGTCAGAGATGGCATTTTTACCTAGGCTGAACATTTTTAAAGTGATACATTGTAGCTGAAATTGACACCTTCTGGTCTTTTGAAACCCTAGATACTGAAATATCTGTGTTTACTATAAAGTATACATAAAGGAATAAAATAACAAACCATATTGCAGTCTGCTTAAAGGTAGAGAAAACTCCTTGGGAGTTCCTGATTTGAATGAAGATATTTATTACTGTCAGTGAATTAGAGGCTCACATCACCAAAGTGCTGATAAATAACAAGAAATTATACTTGAATACTGAAATAACTTTTCATCTAAAACAAGCCCATTTTTTAATTTCCAACCTGAATCAGTTTACTTAATAAAGGCAGAAGAGTCTAAGACCTGTTGTCCTAAAATGCAGGTACTAAATAATGTCAGGTAATGAATATAACACTGTGATGCAGCTGGTGTTGTTCTAAAAATAAAGGGGGGGCAGTAAAATTTAATTAAGAGACCCATTACATGAGAGAGTGAAAGTGAAATAGCCAAGCTCTTGAAATATAACACCCCTTGAACAGCAAGCAAACATAAAGATTTACATATGAACATTTTAGGAGCAATTCGTTCCATGTAAAAGCCCTTTTCAGACCTTTTGGACTAGTCCTAGTAGACTAGAATAAGCTCAGCCTTCATGAGTCCATAATATTAATAGTTTGAATGTGTTTATTATTTCCATGGTATGGAATAGTTTCCATGGTATGGAATAGTTGGAATTGTTTGAATGTGTTTATTCTTTCCATGGTATGGCTTCTGATCCATTTTCCCATTTGATCATTATCATTATCTCATGGAGAAAGCAAACTTTTATAGAAATGAAACTCTGAAAGCTTGAGTGACTTGCCAAAGGTCATACAATAAGCATCTGGCACAGACTACAATTTTAACTATATATAATTTTTTTTTCAACATTCCGTGACTTCTTGGGGGAATCCCAGGAGGTACAATATACCCTGAAGAATTATCAACTGCTTAAATAATGGGAATGCCCCCAAGATATCAGGCCTAGATGCTAGTCCAAAGCAACAATGAACCCAGGAACTCTGAACTTCAACCCACATCCTAAAGCTATATTTGAACTGGTCCATCAGAGAGTTAGGGGGATAGTAGTCAGTCAGTATTCTCCCCAAATACAATAAAGTCCTAATGTTTGTGAACATATTTCCAAGATTGGGGACATACGCTTGACTTAGGCTGATAGTGCAATATTCACATAGGTGCTTTCTATCTAAACAGAGCTACTCAATGCATGCTAAATAATTCATTCCTCAATGAGGCCATTTGATGGTCTAGTCCCCATTCTTTGGAGACACTTTTGAAAATCTCACCTTAAAGAAAATAATGCAAAAAAACAACTGCTACCTTTCTTTCTGCTACTGAGACTGATAATCTAAACTGACAGCCAAGATTTCTCCCATCCAAAATTACAAATTATTTCATCCCACCAACACAGATCACAATCTCCCTGTTTTCTGAACATTATTTTAACAGAGGCAGGGGAGGGGTGTCATGTATTGAGTTCCCAGTATAACACATTCTTGTCTTACTTGCAGTGGGTTCTCAAGGAGGAAAAGCTTCCAGGTAGCAGGAAGCTGGTCTGGTAGCCAGCTTTGTTTAGCTTGAGCAGAAACAGAGCTGTTGCCAGAAGTCTTCTCAACACAGCACTGCAGTTCTACTCGCCCGGCAGAAACCCTTAGCCACCTCTGACTCCCTCGGCCTCAGGACAGCATGAGGTATTGCAAGTGACACCTGCAGGTTTAAAAAAGCCTAAACGGGAGTTGAGAGTAGCCGACAGCATCTGTGCGGTGTGTGTGTGTGTGTGTGTGTGTGTGTGTGTGTGAGTGTGTGTGTGTGTGTGTGTGTGTGTGTTGAGAGATGGGAGGTTTGGGAGGGGTGGTCTGGTGAGCAATTTAAACTCAATAATGTAAGGGGTTGGGTGGGTCACGTGACTCCGGGGAGGCGGAGTCTGGAGGGCTGGAGAAACGACTGACAGCTACTTGGGAGCGTGCAGGGGGCGGGTGGGGAAGCGATCTGAATAATTGAGGAGCTGTTCGGCAGCAGCCGCTGCCTCTTGCCCCGCCACCAGCCCGCATCCGAGCTGTGCGACAGGAGCCGGCGTTGGAAGTGGCGACCCTGCGCCAGCGGCCCCAGCAGCCAGTCCCTCACTTGCATCTCCGCGGTGAGTGAAGGTCCGCCTTCGCCGCAGCCTACGCTCGGCGTCCCTTGCCTCCCAGCTGGTCCCCAGAGAACTGGATGAACGTCTCGGGTTGAATGAACCTGGGAGCAGGGGCCACCGGGACGAGGGGCCGCCGGAACATGGCGCAGAAGCAGCGGGGCGCGCAGGAAAGGGTCCCCTGGAAGGAAAAAGGAGCTAGGTCAGGGTCTCTCCAGCTCAGGCTCGGTCTGGGGGGAGGGGAGAGGGGAGTGCAGCGTTTCGCGGAGCGGAGCTGCCGGGCGGGGCTGGGGAAAATGCAGCCCCCAATCCCCCCAGATCAAGAGGCGCAGAAGCCGCGATCAGCGCCCGAGCCTCCCGGTTTTCACAGCCTTGGGGCTGACCCTTTCCTCCCTCCTGCACCGGCTCCCGCGGTTCGCTTATCGCCTCGGACAGAGCCCAGGAAAAGGAAGAAACGCTTTTCCGGCGGCAACCCAGGGAGAGGGAGGGCGGGGGCTATGTCTGCCCTTTTACCTGTGAGCAAACTCTTCAAAGGGACTCCAGCTGAGCCGGGTGCCTGAGCAGGCCTGGAGCCCTGCGCCTAGGGATCCTTGACGAGCCGAGGGGCAGCGAGGTGAGAGAAGAGTCTAGGGATACTCTTTGGCCCAAGGGACAACCCCTGAGAAATTTGTCTCTCCGGACAAATTCACGCAGTCAGAAGCTTCCGCATCCCGCATCCCAAAGCGCGTCGGTTTCCTTGGGATCCGGAGTGTCTGGAAGCAAGGTGGCTTCATAGGGAAGGGATGCAGCCCTGAAGGTCCTGACCCCTCTTGAGCCTCCCTTCCCGCTGTGTATTTTATATTGTGAGCCAAGAGTAAATTAGAAGTCGCCCAGTGACCAAAGTGGAGGGGAACGGGGAAAGATGGGCAAGGCCTGAACAGCTACTCTCGCCAGTCCGTGGCGCTCCGCGCCTCACTGCCTGTGTGAAGTGGGTTCGAGGTTTTGAATTGATACGTACACCCGGCGCGAGGAAAGAGATTCTCGCTTAAAGCGGCGGAGCGGTTTATTGGTCGGAGTTGATGGGCCACTGGGTAAAATGGTCTCCTTGCCGGTTAAGAGGTCTAGGAGAAGCCCAAGGGCAGGATTGCAGTCGAGGAGCCTGGGCCTGAGTGCGTGCAAACACTGGGCGGGGCGCTGTCTGCGGTGCTGAAAGTTCCGGAGAGCTGTTCCTTGAGAACTGAAACTGCGTAAGAACCAGCAGAAGGAAGCCCGTTGGACCAAATGATTTAGACAGGAGCCTGCACTCCCCCACCCGCAAATTCGGACTCCTCCGTTAGAAAGATTTCCCGCATTTCTGGGTAGAGCTGAAAGGAGTGGTGTCACTCCAGCTTTAATAACTTCGGGTGGTGCTGCGTGAATCTACCCTTTTTAAAGTGTTGGGAAAGCAGTTAGAGATGCTGCTATGATAAACACTTCTGTCGCTTTCAGGAACCAGAGAATTGTGCGGCTACGCAATGGAGGATGCTTCATTAATGTAGAGAAACCGGGCTGTCTCCTCCTGGCTACCCTTTTCTCTCTCCAGCATGTTGTTTATATCTTCTAGAAAGAGATCTCTAAGTAGCATTGTGTATTTGTTTATTTGATTGGCCTTTTATAATGTGAGTAAGATGAGGAGAGAACTAAGCCAATATTATGAAGCTAAATGCAAAAGTAATTTACTGAGCCCCTACAGCTGCATGCTAGCCGTGAGAATTGCAGAGATGAAAAACTGATGAATATATAGAACCTAGAGCTTTGATTAAAGTTCAGGTTTTGCCTCACCTCATAGCCCACTCAGTTTCTATGAAAATGGATTCTAGGGTATTTGTTTTTGAATAGCTGTTATTGTATTGGTTATAGCATTGGTTGTTGTATTGGTTATACAATTGATATTGCGTTGGTTGTATTGTTATTGCATGGGTTATAGCAAGATAATGTCATAGGAGGAAGGCCTGTTCTCGAATACTACTCTCTCTTCCAACTCTTCTTTTCAGTCTATTCACCCACCAACTGTCACTCACACCCACCACACCAACTGTGTATGTGCATACTGCTTGAGATACCACTGTTTATATAACTTTTAACTAATAGTTTATAAAATCAAAGGCCAATGATTATCCTGTTTTATGAGAGTAAAGATAACCCAAAAAAGTACTATAAATGTTTTTATTTAGGCAAGTATGAGTCAGGCGGTAATGTTGATAATTTATAAGAACTGTTACTATTTGCTAACTATAATGAGGTTCTATCATCCCACAAATAAATGAAAACAAAATAATTCTCATTTATTGATCCAAAATAAAAGCAAAATACTATTATTTGACTGAATTCTTCTGGTTGCATTAACATTCCTGTCCTTCAATAATAAAGTCTATAAAATACAATCTGTTGGGATCCTGAATGGAACCTTAAACATTTACCAGATACTTTCTCCCACACTTTGCATCTATTGCCAGCCCTAATCCATGATCTATGCTCTGAAACTTAAACTAAACTACTTTCATATGTCCTGAGTTAGCCAGAACATAATACAAATAATACATTTTTAGTGGCTCACCATTTTTATTACTAAATATTTTTCTCACATAACTCAAGGCTAACAAAATGGTTAGAAAAAAAGCTTGCAATGAAGCTATGTCAGATGATTTTTAATTATACATGTAATTCTTGATATTGATCTTGAAAACACATAAAGTAACTTGCTTTATTTTAATGATTTAATTATTTTGTAAAGCACCTGAAAGATCAAACTGAATATAGTCGAGAACCCTATAGTCTGCCTCTTGTTCTTAAAGCGCTGGCAGTTAGTTGGTTTTCTGAGGATATAGATCCACCTTTATTTATGCTTGACGAAGTCTTAACAAAATGAAGTCTTAACAAACACGTCATGATAATTTTTAAGAAACCCTTCCGGAGAAAGACTTGAAGTATACACTCAGTTCTTGGTGCCAATTTAAACATGTCATTTTGGAACTCTAAAATTCTCAGCCCATGTGTTGAGAGTCATTGCTTATCTGTTTCATATAACTTGTTTAACTCTTGGAAAGGTCTGAATTTTGGAGAGAGGAAGTATATTACCTTGGAACTGAAAAGAGTTTAATTTCCACTGTCATTATCTTGAAGGAGTTTACTGATTTTATATCCCAGGAAATAAAGAGAACAGAGAATGTGACATGATTAAAGTTAAAATCTGACACGTGGGTATTCAATAAGTATTAGTTTAATATTAGTTTAATTCAGGCCATTGTTCCAGGTCAGTTTACACCAATACAATCATCAATCAAGAAATGAATGTTTTTGCCACTTTTGTTTATCAAATAAAATAGGAGACAAAGAATATCTGGCAGCCACACTTCTAACTCTATTGAGGGCATAGGTAGTGATACCAATACAGATTTTTCCTGACAACTATGTCTTGATGCCTTCCTGCAGAGAACAAGGAAAAAACAGGAACAAACCAGCACAAGGGTCTTGTATCTCATTGTAAGGAGACATCATCATAAACTTGATGCTTAAATGTAGATATAGGTTACCTTTCACTTTTACCTTAAAGTTAAAACATATTTCCTTGAAAAAGTATTTGATTGGTCTTCATAATTGTTGGATGCAATCTTCATTGTATATTCAGAGGGATCTCAGATTAGATTAGAAGCATATATAAATCAGAGGCAAGCTGATGACATCACAGGTCGGCAGGTAACAAAACATTATCCTTTTACAGCTGTAATTGGGCCTCCCTTTCAGAATTTTAACTGTTGATTTACTGTCCACCCAAAAATGGAAAATATATCATCTGTTCTAGAGAGTCAAAAACCAAATGCATAGAATTAACAGATTCTTATTTCCAAAACCATGATAATTCAATCAATAAATATAACAAATGAGCACACTGGTTTCTATTGCCTGTTTACTTTTAAATTGTTCTCTTCTTTGTTTTTAATTATCAAAGAATCTTTTAAATACTTCATCATGTTTTAATATTTTAATAACAAAATTATCTTTGTTACTATAAATACTTTATTAATTAGAGATAATATTTATACTATTTGAGTAGTAAATATACTATTTGACAATGTTTTTATCAACACATAATCCAATTTTTTCCATTTTACAAATAGAAAATTTGAGCTTGAGAATAAAGTTAATAACAGAGGCAACTGTTAAGTCTTTGGCCTTTTCTTTTTCAATCTATGCTTTACACACCTTTAGCATCATGCATATTTTCATTAGCTGTGAAAACATGTTTAAGTAAATGAATTTAAAACTTTTGCTAGTGTTTCTAAAAGTAGGAAAGCAAATAAATTTCAGTTTCAGATTATTTCCCTTTGCATTGTCAATGAAACAATTATTGATTATAGATAGTCAAAAGGTAAAAATTTTATGGTTGGGTTCATGAGAAATAAAAGAGGATATAAACCACAAAATCAGTATTGGAAGAACTTGAGCAAAGTTTAACTCCTCTTGCCTTCATCATATTCATATCACTAAAATAAGAAAGTTGGGTTAGTATTTCAGATCCTGAAAGCTATACTGGTACTGGTTTATGGTTCTATGAAAGAGAGCTAAAGACTAAATTAATCCAATCTTAACTCATTCTACCCAAATAAAAAATATATGTGAAGATTCTTTTTATATCATTTACTGATACCATGATATTTCATGCTAGCATTTAGCCCAGTAACAACAATATTAATAATATTAATCACAGCTAACATTTCTTATTTGCTTTCCCTATGACCTTGCAATGTTGGAAATATGTGTATTCTTTCTTTTGCAGGGGAGGGGGAACAGTTGAAGTCTCCTAAGTGGTGTTCAGGAGATCCTGGCACCCCTTCCAGTCTGCCAGTGATCAAACTGGATAGGCCATATTCTAGCTATGCACTGTAATTCCAGTATTATTTCTCTGATCCCAATGTGTAAGTTCTTAACCATCTTGCTATGCTGCTACATTTAAAACCCTGTGTTTCTCAGATAATTAATATTATACTTTAGTTCCACTTAACACCAATGACTTATCTGGGGAATTTTCATTCTAAAAACATTTTCTAGCTATCATAGCCATAATAGGGTAAAAAGAACCTCAGGTCCTGAATCTATACTGTATTTCTAAAAGATGACTCTTATCCTTTTGTAATTAACCATACTAATCAATTGCATATTTTAGTTACAATCAATTGTATGGTTCAGTGTTGAATGTGGGTGCTTGAAGATTTCTGCATGCAATAAAATACACTCTGCTGCTTTTCTGAGAATGTTTATGTAGGCTGAATTTACAGGGCATGGAAGCTACTGCAGAATCCAGCATGATGGATTCACTGACCAGTGAAAAATCTTTCTGTTCCAAGCTTCTGACTCAATGACCACCAAAATGACTTTTAGGACAGAGATAGAAAGCTCCTGAGTGCTGTTCCCCTAATGGTGGGCTTCAATCAAGAGTGATATTTAAACTTTAAAAATTATTTCCTGGGGCTGGAGCGATAGTACAGCTTGTATGGTGCCTGCCTTGCATGCGGCCGACCCAGGTTTGATGCCCTGCATCCCATATGGTTCCCCAAGCACTGCCAGGAGAATTCCTGAGTGCAGGAGCCAGGATTAACCCCTGAGCATTGCAGGGAGTGACCCCAAAAGAAAAAAAATATTTCCTATTAAATTACATTACCATTTTAATCATAGATACAAGACACTATACTATCCTAGTCTGGATTTCAATGTGTGTTAAATATGTTAATGGGCATCAATTAACTTGATATGAATACCTAATAAACCTAAAGTGCTCTTACTGCAACCACATATATAATATTATTATATTTATAATTTCCAGTGTGGTAAAATCAACCACATATCCCATTAACACGGAAACAAATTTTACCATGCAAAATTCTTTTCAAACTTTGTGGCTTTCTAGATACTTTATGAAAATGATCTAGGAGTTAGATGAGATTGGGTATCTATCTTAGTGTGCTTGACCACAATCGCAGCCATTTTCAAAGTCTAGACCCCACAGCTCATCAGAGCCTCACCCAAAAGAGAAGCTGATTTCAAGCACAGGTATGCAGGTCTTGGCCACTAAAGTCACCAGGCTTCCATGGAGATGGAGCTGGGGCAACTTCCCCACATCTGTCCCCTCTGGAAGGCCTGGAGGGCCAGTCCATGAACTGCTTCCAGTGCTGTTGGCCATAACCCAGAGACGCATATGCACAGCAGAGCTCCTACCGGCTCTCCCCCATGGCTTGCAGCCACAAAGCAGCTGCATGATATCTCAAAGCCTGATATAGTGATGTACCAGGTATCTGATCACATTTTATAGAATTAAGTATAGGGCATACAATCACAAGTGTGTGATTACAATATCTTGTCTGTGGAAACATTGATAATTTCTTATACAGTGGGCCCAAATGGCACAGTGGATTCAGTTGAGATTTAATAATCTCTATTGACTTTTGTCTAAGAATATATTTATCCACAAAATTTAGAGAACGAGTTCCAACAAGCAATATAGAATAGATTATTCAGTGTATGCTTAGGACAGACTTGAACAGAGATTGAGAGAAACTTGAAATAGGTGTTGTCTGTGATGCAGTGGTGGAGGATTTGGGGTTGACTACAGAAACCCACTACATTCTAGAAACTCAGAAAGTGAATGCAAGAACAGAAATTGGCCAGATTTGCATATAACACCCCAGAAAAAAAAAGTCATGACTTGGGGTCAGAGCGATAGCCCAGCGGGTAGGGCGTTTGCCTTGCATGCAGCTGGCCCATGCCGGCCCGGGTTCGATCCCCGGCATCCCATATGGTCCCCGAGCACCGCCAGGAGTAACTCCTGAGTGCAGAGCCAGGAGAAACCCCTGAGCATTGCTGGTGTGACCCAAAAAAGAAAATAAATAAATAAATAAATAAATAAAAAATAAATAAATAAATAAATAATTTAAAAAGTCATGACTTTATCAATACCATTCTCATATAGGGGCTGTAATGGTCAATATAATTAGTCCCAATATAATTAAGGAAGCAGGCATGAGGATGGAGGGGATGGAAAATGAGGGTCATTGGTGGTGGTATCACACTGGTGGTGGAATTGGTGTTGAACGATAAATCTTTCTAACAACTGTACTGTGAAAAACTGTGTAAATCATGGTCTTTCAATAAAGTTAAAAAATTCATTTAAAAAGTAGTTGCTATACCTGAACCAGCATCATTCAATTTCTTGAAGACTCAGATTCTTAGTTTTAAGATGGGAGTAGAGAATCTTCCCTTAGGTCACAAAGACCAATAGTCATTTATAAACCTTGAAGTCTGTACAAAAGAAAGGAAGGGCTTGTCCATCCTTCAGTCTTTCTTAGTGAGATACAGCTCTCAAGTGACTGCTAACCCAGTTCTAAACCAGGGTTAACAACTAAATAAAAATATTTTTAAGTTCACTTTATAATTCACTTTATAATTTTTCTTTGGAGTAAATATCATTTTGGTTCTAAACTTTTGCACCTAAAAATTTTTATTTATGACAGGGACAAAACTACTGACTTCTTCTAAAATCAATTTTTCTCAACTGAGGGACAGTGTCTTACAAGAGGTAATTATTTTATGGTCATGGACAATATGGAAGTTGGGCTTGCTACTGGTTTTTGGTAGCTTGATATCATAAATTTCCTCAAGTAGGCAGGAGAAATATATATAATAATCTGTATTTTAAAGCAACAGTTGCACTCCTTTTCTCCTAAGAAGTTCTGGTCTAGGGCAATGTTCTATTCATGGTTCCTAATTTTCCAGTTGATGCTGGCACAATTTTCTTCTTGACTACACTCCCAAGTGAAATAACTTCTCAAAGGAGGGCCATAGGGTCTCAGAAGTATTGCCAGGCTTGTAATAATTTTATTAAGTATAGAACAGTAATTTGCAAACTGGCTCTCAGAAACTTCTATAAGAAGTTCTCTCCAACTTCAGCAAGGAGAAGGAATTCCACTAGATTAAAAAGCCTGTAATACATGACTCAAACTAAAAGTTGGCTCTTGGAGACCCAAAATTAGTGAAACATGATCATGAAAACAACAGTCTTCTCAGTTCACTGGAGAAATACTTTGTGAAAAAATCTGCATCTCCCTAAGCACATGACACAAATCCTGCCCTCAAGTCACCAACAATATGACTGTTAAACAGAGATAAACTCCATTTGTTATGCATGTGATGTGATTATGCCTTATCATATTATTACACTATCAGATTATATGATATGATAATCATTGATCATCAATTTTAACAGCTAAGTAAATGATTCACTAGCATAAGAGAAATTACCACGAGTTATAAAATGAATTTTGAATGATATGTAATATTTATTTTCTAATGTGGATAAATGAAAGAGCAACATTTGCTTCTGCTGTTTTCAGTTCTATGTCTCTAAACAAATGAGAACAGTGTAATAAAATGCCAAAAGTATGAATGCAAGTGATGCAAGGTTAAACTGTATCTGACAGTGACCTGGTTGGGAATGTTGAGAGGTGATAGTGGAAATAATCTAAAAAGAACAGACTACCACTTGGTGAATGCATTTATTCAGTCTGAAGCCTATCCCCTGGAGACAATTTAAAGGGATGCTATTGAATTTATGGCTGTTTCATAGTAGATACTAGCATCAAGAAGTTAAATTTCTTTGCTAAAGAAATGTCAGAAGTCTTCTAGTTATCTTCTTTCCTTGTGGATTTAGATTTTAGTTAAAGAAATTAGAACTCATTAATAATAAGTCCCATAAAGGACTTGCCCCCATTCAGCCACCAAGTTGGTGGCAGGATAAAGTATCAGTCTGCCCTCTTAAAAATAATAAGTTTGTCCTGCTCTGTACTTCAGGGATTTGTTGGTCATTATTTGGAGCACAATTAAATATAACAATGTGATTGTTCAGTATTTAAGAAGCTCTAAATTTCCCTATTATTAAGATAGAGGTTATTCCTCATTAAAAACCAGGTAGATTAGTTCTGTGTTGCTCTTACATAGGAGCATTTTCTGTAGACACATGACAAATAACAAACCCAGCACATGGGTATAAGCTCTTTTCTCCCACCTCCTGTACTCTCCCTGCTCCTTATTTCAAATTGCCGGAGATTACAGATGCACAGCTTGAACAGAAGGCGTCTTAATCTCTGGTGGCTTTGTAAATAATATGCTGCTCACGCTATGTATAAAAGATCACAGCCTCTCTATTTTCTAGATGAGTGAGACTTTCAGAAAAGATGATTTTTGCCTACATACAGAGCAAATCAGAGATAGGATTTCAGATTTTAAAGCACTGGCGTTCTTTGTATAGGGCTGGATTTTTTTGCCAATCTGCACACCCATAATAATTGATTTAGAAGCTCATGATCTAAAATTTCTTCTTAGAGTCGTTAGTCTGTGTATATCAGCTTTCTGAGATTGCTTATTTCCAAGTTTCCTCTCTCAGACCACCTTGTAGTTATATTTAACACACCGCATGGCTAATAAATTATCTAACCTAACAACTTATTTTAGAAGAATGAAAACAGGAAGCTAAAGAGGTAAAGGTACTTGCTCAAGATTGCAGCATTAAAATTAACAATATAATAATATTTACTAATTCCCAGTCCAGTGCATCTTCCTTCTATACCAACATGTGCTTCCCCATCATAAATTTTCAGGGATGCCGCCGGGGTCCCCTAACAGTACCGGGAAGCGAGTTCCCTTTACCTCCAAAGCCGGCAGGTAATGGATGAAAACTAAGGAATCTGGCACAGGTTTTAAAATGCTTTACTTATCACAGGTTCAAGCATACAAATCAGCAATAGGAAAAATCTTGTGCTTAGGATTCCCAGCTAGAACCCCAGCCATGTGTGGGCCAAGATGGAGGCCACCATGTGTTAAGGCCCTGTAAAAAGGAGACAAAGACAAGACTCCAGAAGAAGAGTGAAAGCCCCAAAAGAGAGCCCAAAAAGAGAGAACATGTTGTTCACTGGAAAAATACTAAATTATAACCTGTTTCCCTTCTTCTCTTACACATTGTGGTTTGCAGTACATACATTTAGGAGCTATCATGTATCTCCCTTTGCCCATTTTCAATGCTCAGTTCTAGGCAGGTGTTACCATTTCCAACAATTATTAACACACTGGTCCTTTCTCTATCTTACCTAACCTCTGACTCCCACAAACTTGTGGTAGTTTTCAACTACTGAAAAGTCTTCCTACTCCATGTTTTGCCTGGTCTTGAATAAGTATCATGCTTTTTTTTATACCAACAAATGAATGAAGTCATTCTATATCTGTTCTTTTCCCCCTAATTTCACTCAGCATGATATTCTCCATGTCCATCCATTTTTTAAATAATTTTTATTTCATTAAAGAATTGAGATTTACACAGTCCTTTTTTGTCACACCCTTCAATGCTCAGAGATTACTACTGGCTCTTCTCTCAGGAATTATTCCTGGTGGTGGTCAGGGGACCATACGGGAATCTGGGGATTGAACATGGGTTGGTTGTATGCCGGGCAAATGCCCTCCACACTGTAGTATCACTCAAGTCCTAAAAAGTTATTGATAGTTGATTTTATGCATATAATATTTCAACCAATGATCACATTTTTAATCCCCACTCATCTCCCATGTTTCACGTCCTCCCACCACCACCACAGGCACAATACAAAGTTCAGTGGTTGCAACTTAGATCTAATGTCCCACTGCTGTTGAGTCTGTGGAAAACTTGTGAGTTTTCAGACCATCACTCCGGGTGATCCCTGATCATAAAGCCGGGAATTAGCCCTGAGCACCACTGGGTATGTCTCCAAAACAAAAGAGAAGAGAGAAGTGGGGACAGAATCCAAGATCCATTTTTGTCTGGAAAAAATTATTTTATCTTTGAAACTTTTAAAAATTTTATATTAAAGAGCATTGGTTTACAAAGTTACTGATAGTTGCATTTTAGGCATATAATAATTCAACATCAATCCCTCCACCAGTGTCAACTTCCCTCTAGCGATGTTTGAGATTCCTTCCCCACCCAAACCCCATTCCAGCCCCACCTGTCATTTTGATAGGAACAATAAAGCATTTTGCCTTTGTCTGAGTCCTCTATATTGTGGGCTCTATATAACTAATCATAAGGAAAATGCAAATCAAACATCAATGTACATATATATACAATATATACATATGTATACATATATACATATATACAATTATGTATATACATATATATTATATACAATACATATAATATATATGTATATATATACATATATACAATGTACATATATATATAATCTATGCCTACATTCAATGCTCAGTTCTAGGCTGGTACTATCATTTTCAACTATTATTAACACACTGGTCTCTTCTCTGTCTTACGTAACCTCTGACTCCCAGACACTTGCAGTAGAATCCACCCACTAACAAGACCTCTTAGGTACTAATGCCAACCTAGAACTGAGCATTAAATAGAGGCAAAAGATACACATGACAACCCTTTAATGTATGTTCTGTAATCCATAATCTGGGAGGGGAAGGAAAATAGAAAGAGAGAGAAATGGAAAGAAATAAAGAACCTGCCATGGAGGAGGGCTGGGGGAGGGGGAGGGAACCGGGAACGTTAGTGGTGAGAGATGGACACTGGTGGCGGGATGAGTGATGGAACACTGTATGACCAAAACCCAAATATGAACTTTTTAATTGTATATCTTTGTAATTGTAAAAATAAAAAAAAATTTTAAAAAGACCTCTTAATCCATGTTTTACCTGGTCTTGGGTATCAGCATTAGCTATTTTTTTATATTCCACAGATGAATGTATTCATTCTATATCTATCCTTTTCCTTCTGGCTAATTTCACTCAGCATGATTCTCTCCATGTCTATCCATTTAAAGTAACATTTCATAACTTCTTTTTCCTAACAGCTGCATAGTGTTCCATCGTGTAGATAGACTACAGTTTTTTATCCAGTCATCTGTTCTAAGGCACTCTGGTTGTTTCCAGATTCTAGCTATTGTGAATAGTGCTGCTATGAACATAGAAGTCCAGATAGTGTTTCTGCTGTGTTTTTGGCCTTTCCAGGAGTGGTACTGCTGAGTCAAATGGGAACTCAAATTTCTAGTTTTTGGAAGAATGTCCATGTTGTTTTCCTAAAAGACTGTACCAGTCTACATTCCCACCAAATGTGAATGAGAGTCCCTTTCTCCCTGCATCCGCACCAGCATTTCTTGTTCTTGCACTTTTGGATATGTACCAGTCTCATATCCAAAATGAGAGATGATATCCAAAGTGAGAGATGATATCTCATTGTTGTTTTGATTTGCATCTCTCTGATGATTAGTGATGGTGAGCATTTTTTCATATGTCTTTTGGCCATTCGATTTTCTTCTTTGTCAAAGTTTCTGTTCATTTCTTCTCCCCCATTTTTGATGGGGTTGGCTGTTCCTTCTTGTAAAAGTTCTACCAGTGCCTGATAGATCCTGGATATTAACCTCTTGTCAGATGGGTATTGGGTGAATAAGACGGTTTCTTCACAAGTGCTATTTATTTAGCAGAGAACAGAGCATTCTAAATTCCACCAAAAAACACCTTTCAAAGGGATGCTCATCCACTGTTGTTGGGAGTGCCAACTGGTCCAGCCCCTTTGGAAAACAATATGGGCATTCCTCCCAAAAACTAGATATTGAGCTCCCATTTGATCCAGCAATAGCACTCCTGGGAATATACCAGAGAGACCAAAAAACACATAGCAGAAACACTATCTGTACTTCTTTATTCATCTCTGCGCTATTCACAATAGCTAGAATCTGGAAACAACCTAAATGCCCAAGAACAGAGGACTGGCTAAAGAAACTGTGGTTCATCTACACTATGGAATAATATGCAGCTGTCAGAAAAGACGAAATTATGAAATTTAGCTGCAAATGGATGGACATGGAGACTATCATGCTGGGTGAAATTAGTCAGAAGGAAAAGGACAGATATAGAATTACTGCATTCATTAATAGGATATAAATAGATACCAGTGCTTTTACTAAGTGTGGGAAATGGTAATGGCAGATTAAAACTCACCATTGAATATACATAAAGAGACTTGAGTGATAAACTCTAAATATCTGCAGGGCTAGCCACAATGTGTAAAAGAAGAGGGAGAGATGCAGGGACAGAGAGAAAGAGAGAAAGATAGGAAATGGGGCTACCTGCTATTGAGGCAGCCTGGGGGTGGGTGGGAGGGAGAGGGGTACATTGGTGGTGGAAAATGGGCTCTGGTGGAGGGATGGGTGCTGGAATACTGTATTACCAAGAACCAACTATGAACACCTTTGTAATTGTATGTCTCACGGTGGTATAATAAAAATTTTTTAAAAAAGGAACACCTTTCAGGTTACTGGAATCCTTATGCCTTTCTAATAGAGTGCATAGATAATGTTTCTTTCCTGTAGTTGAAACTGTAGTAAATATTTTAAATAGAAGATGGATACTTTTAGGGCCGGAGTGATAGCCCAGCCGGTAGGGTGTTTGTCTTGCACACGCGGTTCGATCCCTGGCATCCCATATGGTCCCCCAAGCACCACCAGGAGTAATTCCTGAGTGCATAGCCAGGAGAAACCCCTGAGCATTGCTGGTTGTGACCCAAAAATCAAAAAAAATGAATACTTTTATCTAGTATATATATGTATATATATATATATATATATATATATATATATATATATATATATATCCCTGTCTTCTGTTAGACTATTTCTGCAGACATTCACAACTTAATATCAACTTATTTACATGCTAGTTCCTTAAGGGAGTTCTGATAGATACCTGTTTAACTACCAAGCACAAATCACCCTAGTAGATGGGTTTATTCTTAAAGAATGACTTATAGCTTGTGCTGTTTCTGTTATGCTACCTCAAATGGTACCATGATCTGACCTTGGGTCTGTCTGATTGATCCTTGTCAGTAACTTCCGAGTGTGAACCCCAACACTGGAACCACATTAGTCATTTGCAATACATTAACAGGTGTTTGTGACTAATGCACAAAATGGCAAAAAACAAATCAACTCTCAAAAGATATTTTGATTGGTAATGTTATTGCCTCAGAAAAAGGTCAAACAGCCACTCGACTATTTTTGTTTTTTATCTTAACTTATTGGCTATTCTGGTTCTATATGACACAGACAAATTTGGGTTCATTTAAGGTCTTTCATAGTCACATAGATTTTTGACATGCTTTCTATTCCAACTTCAAAACTCAGAGGAATAAAATATCTGAATGAGTATAGACTGCCATTCCAAAATAAATTCCTAACACAGACAACTAAAATATGCCACTATGTAGTTTCTGTCACAATAGAAATGAGACTTCTCTGTTTCAAAGTGACTAGTCAGTGTTCTTCCTTTTTTTCTCCAAGTCTATTTCAAATTGCCATTATAAATAAATAGTATGCTGCTTTCACAATACATTGAGAATCTGGGAAAAATTTGTCACTTGAGCATTATAATGTTACCTTTTAACATAAATGATCTAAACATGGCAAGATGCTGAACGTTCTCCTTACAGTCAAAAATAATCAGGTAGCATCATCATAATGCTCCTGAAAATAGTATAACAGCTCATATTTATTCATTCAATCCTAAAACATAGGTATTTTATCCAACTTTACTTTCAAAGTTGTAGGATTTAGATGGCTTTCTCAAGGTTACTTGGCAAGAGATGATTAGGGTGAAGATTTTATTTGATTTGATGCTATTTTATTTGTGGTTTTGGGCCACACCCAACAGTGTTCAGATATCCATGATCAGGATAATTTCAATCATGATCAGAGGAACATATGTGAAGGTAAGAGATAGGACAAGTCAGCTGCATGCAAGGCGAGCACCATAAATCTTGCTCATCAATCTATCCAGAGTTAAGACTTTATGCTATACTCTCTGATCCCTAAATTCTTCCCATCCATACTGATCACTTGATCACTTGATCACTTGAATCCTGTTATTCATTGATTTGCTCGAGCGGGTGCCACTAACATTTCCATTTGACCCTATTGTTGGAGGACATGTTTAGCTAATCTGGGAGTTTTGTTGTTTTGCTCACTCCCAGCTTAATCTTATTTAAGCCAAGGTTCATTCTAATGAGACCTCTCTTCTATGTAAACACTGCTAGAGGGTGTGGCAGTTACAGAAGTCACCTTGATTGAATAACTTCTGACTTATACATCTACTAAGACTTCTATGTTTTCTAGATTGGGCACAGCTCCTCTTTTATACCCACTGCACCCAACGTGGGACAGTTAGAATTTACCAGGAGACTACCACCCTGGCTACGCTGAGACTAAAGGAAGACTATAGGAAGGATCATACTAGTTTGCTCTAAGCAGGCGAGTATGACCCTTTCAGTACATGAGAACAAGATACTCAGAATCACCCTGGTGCAGATAATAAGAAGGACCTTGTGGGGTACCATCTATATTACATGAAGCTCATGAAGTTAAGATGTATTACTTTATATCAGCCCCCTCTCTCTCCAGTGTTTTACATAAGAGATAATCTCGGGATTAGTCCTTGGTGTAACCTTTGTTTATACCTGCAATAGGGTGTGGCACTACACTCTGTTTAGGGTTCTTTGTTGGCATGACAACCTCCCGATTGGATTACTTTGGTGTATATAAGGGGCTGACTTGAGGCCCCTTCACCTTTTGCCTTTTGGTTCCTCAGCCTTCAGCTTTTGGCTCCTGCGGCCTTTTGGCTTTTGGCCTTTTTGCTCTTTGGCCTTTTGCTCCTTCTGGGTACGACTCAGCTCGGGTGAGATCCCTCTCTCTCTTTGGTGGGAGACTTAGGCTCTTTTGTATGGTCTAAGTTCGGACCAGAGCTAGAGTTTGTTCATTATATTGGAGTGCTGTGGAAGAGCTTTTTGTACTATTAAAAGCCATTTTTGGAACTGCACCAGACTCATGAGTTTTCATCTGTTCTCCGGCATCCTCGGAGTAGAAGACAACCTCTGTCCTGACACTGTCGGGGACCCCGGCGGCGTTCCCGACACCCTATCACGTGCCAATGTAGCCCAATGGCATATGGTTGCTTCCAGGAATATGAAGAGCCTCAAACCGTTCCTTCAGGGTCTTGATGAAGAAGTCTCTGACCATCTTGTACATGACCGCCCACCACCCACCTACATCCATACTGACCCTGCACAACTTTAAATTCTCTCTGAAACAAACCAATTGCAATGTTTCTTCTATTATTTGGCTTTACATATCTACCTTCATGATGTCATAAACTATGAGACTAAAAGATCCAAAGCCTTGGTATGAGACTGAATTAGTTATATAATATTTTTCAGCTGAGGTAGTGGTTTTAAATTAATTTAGTTATTCATTCATCCAGTAGTTGCTAAAAACTGTTGTTATAATGAGGTGAAAACAGACTATGAGCTGTTAATAAAAATAGCAAATGCTGTTCAAAATATTGCTGTTAAAATGCAAACAATATAAATTGCCTGGGGCATATGGAAAGCTGCATTCAAATTGATGTTTTGGTTTCATGTTTGTAGTTAGTAAAGTGCTTTGAATTCTCCTTGTGTAGCTATCAAATAGGCAAAATCACAAACCAAACCGACCAACATGATTCAAGTTAGTTCTTTATAAAACAATAAACTTCAATCCTCAAATTTCCTGTGAATGGTTTCTGGTAGACAAATTTGTTTTAAATTGTCAGCAATGCATGCTACGTGTCTAGGCTTAAAATGAATTAATATCATAGAACTTCAAAGTGCATTCTCATTTGCCTACAGGAACTCATTTCTTTCCGTGAAAGCTGAGATTGATTGCCCCAAAGCTAGAGCATAAGACAGGGAAACTAATAATAGTAATGACAGAACTAATGGCAGAAAGAACATTTATTAAGCAAAATGGAAGATTTAAAAGGAAGGATAGTAATACAATTTTAAAAAGAGAATTCTAAGAGTTTAATCTTGCTCATCAATTAGTTCTTGTTAAGGGAATATTGCATGAGAGTGAAAAAAAGGAAAATTGAGCCAAAAAAGTAATGTTTAGGGGAAACGCATGCCTTCTACAAAGGAAGAATAGAAGAAGAGGGCACAGAGGCATTTACTGCGCTAGAAATAAAAACACATTTTATTCTACTCTCTATCCCAAATTTGAGAGTGAAAAGTTAATATCACATATAGTTAACTCTTTCTTAGTTCATTTTACTTACCAATTGAATTATTCATTTTGTTCCTACTTTCTAGAGTCACTTACATTAGGCATTGTTAAAAAATCATTAACATGATGGCAAATCACCAAGCCTAATTTACATACAGGAAGGAAGCTATCTATACTTTATATATTTATGTTAGTTTTTTGGCTCAAAAAAAAACAGGGATGCTCAGGGTTTACTCTTGACTCTGCACTCAGAATTCTCTTGGCAGTGCTCAGGGGGACCATACAGGATGCCGGGGATCAAACCCTGGTCAGCCATGTGTAAGGCAAATCCCTCTCTGTTGTGCTATCTTTCTGGCCCCAGCTATTTGTTCTTGCTTGCTTGCTTGCTTTATTTTTTGCTTTTTGGGTCATGCCCAGCGATGCTCAGGAGTTACTCTTGGCTCTTCACTCAGGAATTACTCCTGGCAGTGCTCAGGGACCACATGGGATGCCGGGGATCGAACCCAGATTGGCTGTGTGCAAGGCAAACGCCCCACCCACTGTGCTATCGCTCCAGCCCCAGTTATTTGTTCTTTAAAGGTGATTTTTTACCTCTTAGCGTAGGGGCATTACATCTTCTCTAATATAAGACCAAAACAAACAAAAGTCAAGGTGAAACCACTTTCATTACCAAATGCATTAAATATATTGCTTCTTCGTCTGCTGGCTATGATCAAGATGCGTTAAATTTGCTGGCCTAATCTCACACCTCAGCTTATATGCAAGGTCAGTTTCTAGTCAAAATGGCTTATATCAGCTGTAAATGGAATGCTGAAGGTAAAGTCAGGGCATGATGGCACCTCCTCATTCAGGGTGGTCTATTTTAACTTTGCTTTAAAGAAAAAGTCTAATAAGAATGAAAAGCAATTAAAAACAACTTTGCAACTGTGTATCTCACTATTATTAAATTATATATACATATATAATAAAGGTATAGAACTGTCTTTCCAGTTTCAGTACTGTTGTTTTTAAATGAGCTGTAAAATGACATCATCAGATTGTTTACTTGAAGCTCAACTGAAGTTTTTTAGAGAGGCATTTTATTATAAACTTTGTGACTAAAAAAGAGAAATTTATGTCCATTAAATGTCAGTGCCAATCAACAGAAATCAGAGTTTAAACCATAAGCAGTGGGCACCATCAAAGGTTTAATACAGAGGACGTTGTGACAAAAAGAATAATATAAGGTGAGTGGGAGTAACAGTGAGTTGGGTAGATCAGAATGACAGAGACAAAGGATAGAAAAAGACAAGCGACTAAATGCAAAATGAGTAATATAAAGAGCACTGCATAGCTATAGAACCAGGGGCCATTATTGCCACTTGGCTGGTACTGAACCGTGTTCCTAAGTCTTAGTGCAACAAGCACAACTCAGTGTTCCTCTATCCTTGGTTTCATTTCCTTGCCCTCCCATCCCTTATCTCACTCTCCACTTGTGATGAAAGGATTGGTTGGATGATCAGAAGTGCAGAGAGGGAGGAAAATCACATAACATTGATCACTTGATCATTTGACATCCCGTTATTCATCGATTTGCTCGAGCGGGTGCCAGTAACATTTCCATTTGACCCTATCATGTACCAGTGTAGCCCAATGGCATCTGCTTGCTTCAGGAATATGAAGAGCCTCAAACCATTTGTTCAGGGTCTTGACAAAGAAGTCTAACCATCTTGTAGGTGGTGGCCCCACACGATCTTTTGACGTCCTGTGGAATCCAGTCGGTAATGGCTCTAGTCCAGCAGTCGTCTCCAAATCGCATTACCTGTCCAGCCCATCTGATTTTCGATGCCTTGGCTAAGGAGACAGCATCCCTAACTCTGGAATGGCGATGGAGGTCAGAACTCTGATTCCTTCTCTCTCTTGAGTGAGGCTTGATATTCCAAGCATAGCTCTTTCGATTCCTCTTTGGGAGACCCGAATAGCATTCTCATCCTGCTTTCATAGGCCCAGGTCTCTGAGGCATGTGCAAATGCAGGGAGAATCGTGGAGTCGAAGACATGTGCCCGGAGTCAGAGGTTCTTTTGTCCTTTTAGCTATTTCTTTGATGCTTTTGAAGGCATTTCATGCCACTCTCTTCCTTCTGCACAGCTCAGGTTTTAGGTCATTCATCATCTTGACTTCTCGACCTAGTTACACATAACTGCTGCACTCAGAGATATTTGTTCCATTGAGAGAATAGGGCCTCTGGAACTAGTTCATTTTCCATGAACATAGTTTTGTTCAGATTCACCTGTATTAGGATTAGACCTATTTTCCACATTCTCGGTCAAAATCAGCCAGCATTTGTGCCACTTGGCTAATGTTTGGTATTATTAGAATGACGGCTTTGATAGCCATGTCCACCTGCCCACATACCAAATTCCTCAGGATGGTATGTCATTCCCAATGTTCTCCCCTCTGAAATATGACCTGCCATTTCGTCGGTAAAAAAGGGAACAGCACCAGGCCCAAACAAAAGTCAGACCCAAACACCTGAAGAATCTGCCTTCAGTATTCATCAATACACTGGCTCGGCTCTTCACGTGCTACCTGTCCGAATGCAAGGTGCCCTCCCAATGGAAAACCAGCAGAACAGTTCTACTCTTCAAGAAGGGGGACATTCATGACATTGGCAACTATCACCCCATCTGCCTGTTGTCCATCATCTACAAGCTGTTCTCTCTAGTCATCCTGAACAGGATTGGCAGAACATTAGATGAAGGACAACCATGCGAGCAAGCTGGCTACCGAAAAGGATTCAGCACACTCGACCATATCCACACGGTGACTAAGCTCATTGAGGTTTGTAGAGAATTCAATATGCCACTCTGTCTCACGTTCATTGATTTAAAGATAGCCTTTGATTCTGTGGAGACCGAAGCAGTTATCAAAGACCTAGCCAAACAGGGTGTTCAAACCCAATACATCAAGATCCTTTGTGAGCTTTATTACAGATTCACCACCAGGATCTCGCCATTCTACAAGTGATCATTGATGTCAAAAGAGCGGTTTGGCAGGGTTTTACCAATTCATCAAAGCTCTTCAGCGCCACCCTTGAGAACATCATGCAATGACACCTCTTTCCATATTCTCTTTATTTTTCTGGGGCTGTGATGATCACCTAGAAGACAGAAAGGCTACCACTGTTTGTTGCATGTCTTATACCAGCTTGAAATTTTATACTATCTGCAATATATTATTAATTTAAAGATGCATTTTCTGAATCCTGTCCAACACATTTCAGTTCCAGAGTGGAACAATCCACAAATACCAGAGTATCTATGAACTTGATTTCCTTCAGTTTTCCACAGCTTCTTTTTATATTTTTTCCATTACTTTCCATATGCGGTTGTTTCTCTCCTGCTGCTATTTTCCCCTGGTGGAGGGATGGGAGCGGGGGTCATCTGGCTTGTTGTGCGGCTGTGCTGGGGTGGCGGGCCAGGGCTAGAACCTGTCATCCCTCCCGGGCGCATTGTGAGTGGCTGGGCACAGGAAGAGCAAGTAGCAGCTCTGCCCCATGTCTGTAAGTCTCTGCATCAGCATAACTGGGCCGAATTGAAAAAAGCCAGATGCCCCCCCCCAATTCCATCAGGTCACCATTTTCCACATCTAGACTTCCCTCTCGTCAGAACTCCACCCAGCAACAGCCTATCACAGGCCATCTCCGCGCAGCCGCTTGCAGCCTGGGTTCATCTATAAATGCTATATTTAGAGGTGACTACAAGGGTATGCCACCTGTAGGGCAAGCCTGGCAAGCTGCCCGTGTTGTATATGATATGCCAAATACCAGTAACAATTATATTAGGTCATTCCCATGACCTAATATAATAGTTTGAGGCTCTTTATGTTCCTGGAGCGAGCATATGCCCTTGGGCTCTACTAGCATGAGACAGGACATATGGAGATATTACTGGTGCCCGCTCGAGCAAATAGGTGATCAACGGGAGGATAGTGATAGTGATAGTGAAGGGATGGGAGCTGGAATACTGTATGACTGAAACCCAATCATGAACAGTTTTGTAACTGTCCATTGCAGAGTGAGTCAATAAAAAGGAGGTAGTTTGCAGGACTGGGGCTGAAGTTTAGGTTTAGCTTGAAAATAACTACTTTTGTACATGCACGATCACACACAGTCATAGTCTTCTGGGGACCTATCCATGTAATAGTGTCCTAGAAGCTGTTTTACCAAGGACAAGACAGGACCTTGAATTAGTCATATTCTAGTGCTCAAGCTACTACTGCATTTCGGAACCACCATCTCCCTTGCTTTGCTCCTCTCAGTGCATACTAAGCTCTAGGAGAGTTTCCCTTAACTTTCTCCTCTTTCAACTTCATCCCACTCCAGGCAAGGTTTCCTATACCAACAAGTTTTATTCTCTCTCCTTTTTCATGAAATATCAAGTGAAAAATACCACAGTTATTACTCTTGATCCTCAGAGTCAAGAAGACGAGAGTTTTCCTCCTAGCAACTAAGCATTCTTCAGTAAGAAACAAATTACTGGGTGTGTAGAAATGCTTAAAAAAAGATTGAGTGCTAAGAACAGATGACTGGATAAAGAAAATCCAGTATAGCCACACAATGGAATACTATGTAGCCACCAGGAAAATGAAGACATTAAATTTTCTTATAAATGATAGACATGGAGAGAATAATGCTGAATGAAATGGATCATAAGGAAAGGGAGAGAGAGAGAAGAAGGAGGCGGAGGAGGAGGTGAAGGAGGAGAAAAATGCCTGCCATAAAGTCAGGTGGCAGGGGGTTTGGGTGTTGATGGGTAGGAAAACTGGGATACAAGTACTGAGAAATATACACTGATGAAGGAACAGGTGTTGGAACATTGTATGACTTAAATCTAATCATAAACAACATTGTAACTCTATATCAAGGTGATTCGTTAACCTGAATGTGAAAAAATAAGGAAACATTTACTCCCACAAACACCAAAAATTATATATAAAGTGCAAGTTGCTATTAAAACATAAAGGGATCAGTTACCCAACCTATCTCTTAAAGTAACAATAATTTATATTTTAAATTAGCATGTTATAACCATTAATATTCATTTATATGAATTAGGACAATTGCCCTGCAAGGTAGGCATTGTATTCCCCTCAGGTAGTTGGAGAAATGAAGGCTTTTAAAGAAATGAAGGCTTATAAAGATTGTTAGCATGTACCAGGTAGGATAGATCCTCTAACATGGATCTATGACTTATGCATGAGTAGCAACTGCTTAAAATTACGCTTCATAAAATAAAAAGAAAACCAATGGTCAGAACTCAGATGCCTGGGTGCTGACACTCCTACCTCTAACTAGCAGAAGCAGGGATTTGGGGTTGGGGCGCTTTCTTTCCTTGTTTCTGAAATGGGAGTTGGTGCTTTCTTCTGCTCCTCTACCTTCCTGTCAACTTCCTGCTGCCAGCATGCCTCCTCCATGAGGGCCAGCAGCTAAATTCTAACCTCAGCACAATAGGTCTCTAACAACAGGAAGTACCACTTGAGAGACTCTAAAATGACTCAGAAAATAATTCTGTTCTCCAAAGAGAACCTATAATTTATATGACTGTGATTACACCAAGTGGTCAGGTCTGGCATAAGTAACATTCACTGCTATTTATTCCTCTGCCACTCCACTCCATAGCACATCTGACAACACTATAGAAAGGATCTGTGCCTATACTTGTCACCCACATGTTTAAAGGTGGTAGTGAAATGGGGAGAGTATATAAATATTTCATATTTCCTATGTGAAAATTCATTATCAGAATATGTTAATTAGCTAGGACTGCAATTATTTACAGATAAAGACTTCATTTAATAAAAGTAGTCAAGATTTCTGGCATAGGATTGTAGTTAAATTGAATTTGATGGGGAGGTAGATATTAAATCTGGCTGACAGAGCAAAATTAAAGAGAGACCATGTCACCTAACATAAAAAAATGAAACGCTGATTGCAAAAGTTATATATTTATATTTGTTGAACTTGTGTAAGTGTATCTTTGTGCTATCAGATCTCTTTTATTTAGTTAAGGGACTTAATGATCACTTGATCACTTGAATCCCGTTATTCATCGATTTGCTTGAGCAGGTGCCAGTAACATTTCCATTTGACCCTATCACGTGCCAGTGTAGCCCAATGGCATCTGGTTGCTTCAGGAATACGAAGAGCCTCAAAGCGTGCATTCAGGGTCTTGACAGAGACGTCTGACCATTTTGTAGGTGGGCGGCCACGTGATCTTTTGACATCCCGTGGGATCCAGTCAGTAACAGCTCTAGTCCAGAGGTCATCTCCAAACCACACTACATGTCCAGCCCATCTGATTTTGGATGCCTTGGCAAATGAGACAGCATCCCTAACTCTGGAATGTCGACGGAGGCCGAAACTCTGGATTCCTTCTCTCACTTGAGTGAGGCGTGATATTCCAAGCATAGCTTCTTTGATTCCTCTTTGGGAGATCCAAATAGCATTCTCATCCTGCTTTCGTAGGGCCCAGGTCTCTGAGGCTTATGTTAATGCAGGGAGAATGGTGGAGTCGAAGAGTTGTTTCTGGAGCCTGAGATTCTTTGTGCCTCCATACCAGTGACGTTCCCCTCACTGGTATCTCCATACTGGTATGGGAGGGGGAAAGGAGGTGAGATAAAATGTGAATGATCCCTAGTTCTGCTTATTTGGGAGTGTTTCTGTTTCTTCGATATGCCGGAAGAGCTTAAAAAGAATTGGGAGTAGGTCCTCTTTAAAGGTTTTAAACTAAGAATTCCCTAGTTCTGCTTAGACAGGCATCATGACTATAAATCTTATTTTACCTTTAACAACAGACCTTGAGAACTGGTTTACAGAACTGGGTATACTTTGGGGACTGGGACAGTGGTGGGGAAGGGAAGGTAGACACCCTGGCAGCAAATGTGATGTTGGAACACTGCCCATGAAACCCTTTCAGTAGCAAAATTGTAAATTGCAGTGCTTAAAATTAAATGTTAAAATGTAATCTTGTTTTGTCTGTAAAACACTTTAAAAGGGTATTGCTAGACAAGTGACATTTTTTGTAATTCTTTGAGTTCAATTCTTTGAGTTTAAAAACACAGAAATGAAGCTTCATTTAAGCCATTTAGAATATTGGTTAGACTGCTTGGTCAACATATTAACAATTAATATCATCTTGACAAGCAAAACGAAGATTACTTATAGCAATATTTGTTCTAAGAGTATTACCAGAATATGTATTAATCCTGAGAAGGATGAAAATATGATTTGTTTCCTCAGGGAGCTCATAACTGTAGAGCTTAGATCATGACGAACCTGGAGGCCACAGGATGTATTATCATAATCATATTGGCACCAATTAAAGCTCACAGGATGAAGAGAGTTGCAGGACAAGGTCCATATGCTCTTGTTGTGAGGGTAGAAATGAATGCTCTTAAGGATAAGAAAAGGTATTAATGTTTAAGGGACTGGATTTGAAAGTTGTGTTGGACAGGCTGTAAGTATAAATCTATTGAAGAAGTAGTTGAGTCTGATACCATAATGTAGATCTAGGGAACTCAAAGATTATCACTGTCAGTATAAGGATAAACCAGAATAATTCCACCCATTATATTAGAGATCATCAAGAAAGCACCTCCCATTCCTTGTTCTAATAACCAAAGATGTCTTGCATGGGAAATAAAAACCATAAACCTCTTCATACAAAGGCTTAAAGGGGAAAAATAACACTGAGGTTAGCTCACATCAAAACCTATAAAGAAATATTCCTCATATAAATTAGAATCTATAAAAACAGTTCTTTGGGGCTGGAGTAATAGCACAGCAGGTAGGGTATTTGCCTTGCAAGCGGCCGACCTGAATTCGATCCCTGGCATCCCACATGGCCAAGCACTGCCAGGAGTAATTCCTAAGTGAAGAGGCCAGGGCCCTGTTGGATTTCATATTTTCTTATAGCTGAGTAGTAGTCCCTTCTGTGTGTATATGATATATGTGCGTATACCACATACATATACCTATTTCTTTATGCTCGCAACTGTTCTTGGACACTTAAATGGTTTCCTGATCTTAGCTATTATGAATATTGCTGAAATAAACATAGGAATTCAAATCTCTTTTAGTTAAATGTTTTGGGGATCTTGAGGTAAATGTCAAGAAATGAAAGTCACTATGTTGAATGGAAGGTCAATCCTTAATATTTTGAGAAGTATCCATGGTTTTTTACATAGTCTTAATTATTCCTACTAACAGTGGATGAGAGTTTCTTTTAAATCAACATCTTTCCTTGGACTGATTCATTTCTAATCTTTTTGATGTACAACATAATTGATGTGAGGTAATATCTGTTATTTTGATCACATTTCACTGATAACAAGTGATAATAGTGAAAATCACTTTTTTGAACCTAGTGGTATATTTCCTTTCATCTCTTCTCCCTATATTTGGTATAGTTTCTGGTTTTATTGATAAGTTTTGTGAGGGCTTGCAAAACTTAGTATTAGCCAGAGTGTGTTATTATTTTGGTCATGCTTTCTAGGGTTCAGAGGCTTCTCATTATGCATAGTTCAACTTGTTTATTTTTGCTCAAATAACAAAAATATTAATGGAGGCAGTGAAATAAATGAGTTTCACATAATTAAACAGCTAAAAGGAAGTGGGGAAGGGACCACAAAAGACAGAACAAGATGTCATAAGAAAAATAACAATTTGTTTGGAAAATAACCAACTGAACTCTTAGAGATGAAAGAATAGTCATCATGTTATAGCTTAAACCAGAGATTACACATAACTAGAGAAAGAGTAAAAGATAAAATAAAGGCAGTTGCACAAGTGTCCAGAGTAATAGCTCAATCACTTAGAACATCTGTCTCTAAGCATTTGGTAATGAGCACCTTCCCTAAGGCTCCAATCTGTAACAAGCAACTCTGATATTTGAACTCTGCTATTTATCCATCACTGCAAATTATTCCCAGATGCACTGAACCCCTAGTCTATGAGCACAACTAGGCAAAGCAGTGTAACCTCCCATCCCAGTAAGCTCTGCAATAAAAAGTTATATGTGCACCACAGCCAGTACAACCTCAAACAGGGGTTGAGCACATGTATGAGCACTACAATGAAAAAATGTGCAACTATTGTAGCCTGATGGGCAATACCTACACCCACAATCATCACAGCTAAGTGTGCAAGCATCACCCCAGATATGAGCAGCTCAGATCATTACGGCAGTCAAGAGGAAGGAAAAGAAATCAAGTAATTAAATATCAATTAAAAATGAAAGTAGAATTTTAAAAGTTGCAAAACATATCTGAAAGCATCAAGAAAATGGAACAGTGTGCTAACAATTGTCGAGGGTACTAATGCCAACCTAGAACTGAGCATTAAATAGAGGCAAAAAGATACACATGACAACCCTTTAATGTATGTTCTGTAATCCATAGTCTGAGGGGGAAGGAAAAGAGAAAGAGAGAGAAAGGGAAAGAAATAAAGAACCTGCCATGGAGGAGGCATTGTAAAAATAAAAAAATTTTTTAAAATAACAAAAAAAAAAAGATATCAAGATTATTGAAATTAAAAGTTCATGCATTTATCAAATACACATTTTAGAGAGATCAAAGAAAGTGTGTTAATAACAATGCTTTAAGACAGTCACTAAGTCCCACAATGTATAAGAGAAAGAAAAGAGAGAGAGGGAGAGAGAAAAGAGATAAAGAACCTGCCATTTAGGCAGGCTATGGGAGGGGGGGGAATTGGGGACATTGGTGGTGGGAAATGGGCAATGGTGGAGGGCGGGGTGCTGGAACACTATGTGACCAAAACCTCTAAACACGAACAATGTTGTAATTGTATATCTCACTGTGGTATAATAAAATATTTAATTAAAAAAAAGACAGTCACTAATAACTTTCCAGAAATTTGTAAAGATGTGAATTCTCAAATATAAAAGGATAACTTCCAGGTCTAAGCAGGATAAATAAATATAACTCCATACCTGAACACATGTAAGAAACAATAATCCCAAAGACCAGAGAAAAAGTCCCAGGTTTCACTGTCACTGTCACTGTCTTCCCGTTCATCACTGATCTGCTCGAGCGGACACCAGTAACATCTCCATATGTCCTGTCTCATACTAGTAGAGCCCAAGGGCATCTGCTTGCTCCAGGAACATAAAGAGCCTCAAACAATTATATTAGGTCATGGGAATGAAGTCTATAATTGTTACTGGTATTTGGCATATCAAATGCGACACGGGTAGCTTGCCAGGCTTGCCATGTGGGTGGCATACTCTTGTAGTCACCTCTAAATACAGCATTTATTGATCAACCGCGCAACTGCAAGTGTGACCGCAAGCCAGGCTGTAATAGGCTCGTCTGCTGGGTGGAGTTCTGATGAGGGGGAAGTCTGGATGTGGAAAATGGCGGCCCTCATGGGGTGAGGGGGTCGTCTGGCTTGTTGCGAGACTCTGCTGGGGTGGCGGGCCAGGGTTAGAACCTGCCATCCCTCCTCATGAGTGGCTGGGCACAGGAGAGAGCGGTAGCAGCTCTGCCCTTTGTCTGTGAGTCTCTGGATCAGCATACCTGGGCCGGACTTGAAGGCTCATCTGCTGGGCAGAGTTCTGATGAGGGGGAAGTCCAGATGTGGAAAATAGCAGCCCTCATGGAGTGGGGGTCGTCTGGCTTGTTGAGAGGCTCTGCTGGGGTGGCAGAGCAGAAACCCAAGTTTACAGAGTCTATATAAAAGATTACCCAGAAAAGAACAGCATTCTGTAGAATGTACCATAGTTTCATTATCCAGCCATCTGTTCTTCGGCACATAGTTTGATTCCAGATTCTGACTATAGTGAACAGTGCTGTTATAAACATACAAGTGCAAATATGGTTCTGCTGTGTGTTTTGAGGTCCCCAGGGTATATCCCCAGGGGTGGAATTGCTGGATCAAATGGTAGTTCTATTTCTAGTTGGTGGAGCAATGTCCATATTGTTTTCCGAAAAGGCTTGACCAGTCTACATTCCCACCAACAGTGGATAAGCATCCCTCTCTCCCCACATCCATGCCAGAATTTGTTGTTCTTGCTCTTTTTGGATATGTGCCAGTCTCTGTGGTGTGAGATGATATCTCATTGTGGGTTTGATTTTCATCTCCCTGATGATTAGTAATGAAGAGTATTTTTTCATATGCCTATTAGCAATGCAAATTTCTTCTTCAAGGAAGTTTTTTGTTCATTTCTTCTCCCCATTTTTGATGGGGTGTGCTGCTTTTTCTTGTAAAGTTCTGCCAGTTCTTCATATATCTTGGATATTAACCCCTTATCAGATGGACATTGGGTAGATATTCGTTCCCACTCCATGGGCTGTTTTTAATATCTTTGTAACCATTTCTTTTGAGGTGAAGAAGCTTTTTAATTTCATGTAATCCCAAATGTTTGTCCTTGCTTCCACTTGCTTTGTCAGTGGTGTTTCATCTTTGAGGATTTTAGCTTCAATGTTCTGGAGGATTTTGCCTATGTTTCTTCAGTGTACTTTATTGATTCAGGCCTGGTATTGAGATCTTTAATCCATTTTGATATGACTTTTGTGCATGGCGTTAGACAGAGGTCTAAGTTCATTTTTTTTCATGTAGCTTCCCGATTCTCCCAGCACCACTTGTTGAAGAGGCTTTCCTTGCTCTGCTTTGTAATTTTTGCTCCTTTGTCAAAGATTAACTAATCATATATTTGAGGATGTGTCAGGATATTCAACTCTATTCCATAGCTCCACTCTATTCCATAGGTCCATAGATCTGTTTTTATTCACTACAGTTTTGTAGTACAGTTTGAATTTGGGAAAGGTGACGCCTGCCATCTTCTTTCCCCCAAGGATTGCTTTGGCTATTCGTGGGGGTTTATTATTGCATATGAATTTCAAGAGTGTTCGGTCAATTTCTTTGAAAAATGTCATGGGTATCCTTAAAGAGACTGCATTGAATCCATATAGTGCTTTAGGGAGTTTTGATGTTTTGACAATGTTGATTCTCCCAATCCATGAGCAGGGGATATGTTTCCATTTCCTTGTGCCCTCTCTTATTTCTTGAAGCAGCATTTTGTGCTTTTTGTACAGCTCCTTTTACATAGTTAAGCTAATTTCTAGGTACATTATTTTCTGAGGCACGATTGTGAACAGAATTGTTTATTTAATATCACTTTCTTCTCTTTCGTTATTTGCATACAGGAAAGCCACAAACATTTGGGTGTTGATTTTGTAACCTGCCACTCTACTATACATATCTATTATTTCTAAGAGTGTTTTTTGGTGGAGACTTTTGGGTCCTCTAAGTATAGTATCCTGTCATGTCTAAAATATTTCATAATTGAAATGTTTTATGTTTTATAAACATTTCTTCTATACATTTGTGTATCTGAAATCTTTCACAATTTACTTTTCCCATGCCAAATAGAATTATATTTTCTAAATATTTCTTTCTACATCCTAACATACGAAAATTATTCTGAAGTTTCAAATTTTTGATATTTTCTAAATAGTGCATCCATACTTTTGCTGATATTTGAAGTAACTGATCAGTTGTTTAAATATTTTTGTTTAGGAGAAAAGGAGAGACACCTTTTCCAAGTCCATAATAGAGCAATAAGATGGTCTTAGTGAGGTCAAGAGGGTTAAGAACAGGTGAAAAAGAGATCAGCGTTGAAGGTCACAGTTCCATGGAGAGAGACAGAGAATAAGGTCTCGGGCACATCCCTGTACAGGCTCTGCCATTCGTTGACCATCCGTCCAATCAGTTCTATTCATTCTTATTTCTTCAGAGACTCAAAAATCCAGCTCCTCAGTCACAAATGCTTTGTAATGGAAGGAAGTTTTTCCTGGCTATTCTCCCGCTCCAATAGATGACTCAGTCAGGTCAAAAAGGTGGTAAATACTGAATCAGTCCTTCTCACCTCTGAAAGGCCAGTAGACAGAAAGGCATTTAGATTGTTAATTACACATTGTGTGAAATTGGATTCCACTGACAGACAAGCACAATATACACTCCCAAATTAAGATAGAGAGAGGGGGGGAGAAAGAGAAAATCATCTGTTATTAGTTGAAGATATTTGCTTGTTTTCAGCCAGGTAATAGAAATCAGTAGATTTTTAATCTTTGGCATTTAATTAAAACATAGTCTATACAATATCTCTTTCTTGGATGATGCAAACTAATGAGTATTCAGGATGAAAAGAAATGTCTTAGAAAAATTAGCAAAAAATGTAGTGCTTGAATGCTATATCTTTAGAATAAAAATAATTTTAGACCAGCATAGTCATGTTTTCATGATAGATTATAATCCACTTTCCTTCTTTCTAAAATTTCTAATTTTAGAATTATTAGAATAATGAGAGCTAGTTAGTAGTTTTATTATAGCAAAAATTTTAAAGAAAGGGTGTAATGTTTTATTTCTGAAATCAATTAGTTCTACTTAAGAGAAACATTCTTCTTGGTACCCAGAGACTTACTAACTTAATAATAATACACCTCTCTGATATAAAATACTGAATTTTATTTTATTTTCAAAAAAGTATAAAAGTTGAAATGATCATTTGAAGATACTCATGTGTCATTTGAGATCCTTGTCAGTATTATTACTGACGGTTGGTGGGAACATATTAATTAGTAATTATGTGATGCAAAACATTTTTTTAAACTGCTGTTTGTGGGCTTTATGAAGCTCACTTTTATACAGTTGAACTCCTACATAAACCTCCCAAGACACTCAACTAGCCATTTGCTAGCATGAAAATCAAGAGCTCAGATCTTTCAGCTGAGCAGGGCCACACACACAGGGGATCTATTTATACCAGTATGAAGCACTATTATAACAGGAAGGAATTGCCACCCATTCTGTTTGAGATATAAGTAGAAGCTTAAACAAACCTTTCTTGTCCTATAACCTTATACTTATAGCCAGTGAAAAACCCCAGTCATTGAAATCCACATTTGTAGTTTCCCCATTCAAAATGTCATTGTGGGAAAAAATAATTATGTTTCACTCTATAATTTGACATTTATCACACAAAGCGGGTGTGTTTCCTCTTTGAATTTCAGCCACACTACTTCAGAATTGAACTATTCACATTTTCTAAGGTGATCTGAAAGAAAACAGGCTATTTGCCCAAATACCTCAGTATATAAACCACAGGTGTGGAGTGGGCATTTAGAATCTTAGAACTGTAAATATGAAAAGGAAATTAGTGATGGATCCCTCTCATATGCCTTTTTATTTTCTAAACTGAAGTCAGCTGCTTTACCTGTACTGAACTTTTAGAGTAACATACTTTTCCTCACAGGACAGGGAGTACAAGACACGTAGAGGCCTCCTGCAGTCCCTACTATTTCTTGCTCCAAATGTATAGAACTGCCCAATTTCCCCTTAATCACCAAGATAAATCATCCAAGCCAATTGGTGATTCTCTTCCTCTCCTTTTAATTTACATGTAAGGGGTCTTGCCAGGAATTGCTGAGCTTTTCCCCAAAAAAGAGAAAATCTGGGCCTGAAGAGATAGTTCAGTGGGTAGGATGTTTGCCTTTCACTTGGTTCACCCATGTTCAATCCTTACCATCCCATATGGTCCCCAAGCACTGCTAGGAGTAATGTAATTCCTGAGTGCAGAGCCAGAAGTAACCCCCTGAGCATTGCCAGGTGTGACCCAAAAAGCAGAGAGAGAGAGAGAGAGAGAGAGAGAAATTCAGAGCTCTTGCTTCTCTATCAAAATTACTAAATAATATTAATTAATTTTGAGTGAAATTAGCCAGAAGGAAAAAGACAGATATAGAATGACTGCATTTATTTGCATGACATATATATATTTGGGTCTCCCAAAGAGGAATCGAAAGAGCTATGCTTGGAATATCACGTCTTACTCAAGAGAGAGAACAATCTGGAGTTCCAACCTCCATCGCTGTTCCAGAGTCGGGGGATGCTGTGTCGTTTGCCAAGGCATCCAAAATCAGATGGGCTGGACATGTAATGTGATTCGGAGATGACCACTAGACTAGAGCCATCACCGACTGGATCCCACGGGATGTCAAAAGATCATGTGGCCGCCTACCTACAAGATGGTCAGACTTCTTCGTCAAGACCCTGAACGAACTGTTTGAGGCTCTTCGTATTCCTGAAGCAATCAGATGCCACTGGGCTACACTGGCACATGATAGGGTCAAATGGAGATGTTACTGGTGACCGCTCGAGCAAGTCGATGAATAACGGGATGTCAAGTGATCAAGTGATCAAGTGACATATATATGTATATATGTGTGTGTGTATATGTGTGTGTGCGTGTGTGTGTGCGTGCGTGGCGTGTGTGTGTGTACTATGATACCAATATCCAAGGTCAAGGAAAATGTAGATCAAGAGGTCTTGTCAAAGGTGGAGTCTACCACAAACGTGTGAGGTCAGAGGTTAGGTAAGACAGAGAAGGGAACAGTGTGCTGATAATTGGCAAAAGTGATAATACCAGCCTAGAACTAAGCATTGAATATGAATACAGGCAAAAACATACACATGATAACCTCTAAATGTATGTATTGCAATCCACAAGGTATAAGATAAGAGAGAAAGAGAGAGAGAAAAAAATAAAGAGAGAAAAGAGACAAAGAAACTGCCATAGAGGCAGGCTAAGGAGGTGGGAAGGAATCAGGACATTGTGGTGGGAAATGGGCACTGGTGGAGGGATGGGTGCTGGAACACTGACTGAAACCCAAACTTGAACATCTTTGTAATGTATATCTCACGGTGGTATAAAATATTGAAAAAATAAATAAAAAATAAAATCGTTTGGATTCCACCAAGGCAATTAGTATGCAAATTACCGGTATATTACCTGCCGAGCCATAATTACATTGACAAACTTAATATTCATAGATTCAACACACCAGTGTGGGTAGTTTTTCTATTTTTCAGTAGTTGCAGACCAGGGCAATTCATTGCCTTATCGAACTTTTACACATTAAATCAACAGTTGAAAAAAAATTTTTTTAATTCATTAATTTTTTACCCTGCATTTTAAAAAGTAAATTCTGTGGAACACCTCCTTTTATCTTTGTAACAGTGCTTTTAAGTACAATGCTACTATTATACATTAATGTATGCACACAGATACACACACACACACAAACTCGTACATTTTACAAACTAGGGTGTGGTGAGTTCAAGTCATAGGTTACATAGCTGGTTATTGACAGTTGAGATTTGAACAGAAACCGCTGGATGCCAGCTCTCCATTCTTGGTAGCTGATACTTTTTCTTTTCATGCACATCTCCCTATCTAGTGACCATTACTCCACACCAGCTGGAAGCAACTGATAAGAGATCTCTGCATTCAGGTACTCATTACCAGCACTTGGTAATGAGTACCTGAATAATATGAGGGTTTGCTAATAATCTGAAAAATATTAAGTTTCTCTAGGTAATAAAAATTAGGCAACTCCAAAATTTGGCAACTGATTTTAAGTCAATATGAAATTATATAATTCTGGAACAGTGATAAATGAAGGCTGATTGAAAACTTCTGATCCTAAACCATACTATTTTAAATAACATATAGGGTTGGTTTTGTTATTTAGCATTAACAAAACTGAAATATCATTAATATTATGTTTTAAATGCCAGATGTGCATCATTCATTCAAAGTCAACATGTATATATACTATATTGAGTTTACTTCTAAAAAGTTCAATTCAATACTCTACCATACAATTATCCTTTTTATCCTATTCACTTTTCCCTTTTGGTACCTCTCATTGATCTTACAGTCTAAAAGTTTGCTTTTGTTTTATTTCATGAATTTACTTCTTTGGTTTCTCTGTTTACACAGTGAGTGAAGTTATGCACTGTCCTTCTTTGACTTGTTGCACCAAGCGTAATAAGCATCATGCCCTCAAGGTTCTTCCTCTATTCTGAGTTGTTTTCTTAGCACTTCCAATGTGCCCTGATTGTGTTTGCTCTTCATGAGCTTAATTGCTCACAACAAACTCTATAAGACAGATACAATTATTGCCCACAGTTTACACTTGAGAAAACTGAAGCCTAAAGAACTGGAACAATTTGATCAAGTTCTCTAGTGAGTTGACACGGCCGTTTAACATGAGAATATTTTTCTTCAAAGTATGCACTATACAATGATAAATATTAGAAGGCTGTTTGTCCACCAGTCTGATTTTTTCCCTTAAAAATTTGTATCACTAGTTACAGTGAAGATTAAAACCAAATATTCATATTCGTATCACCCCTATGCAAGCTATTCATAAAATCCAGGGGCCCTGCATCTAGGAGGAGGAAGGCACCAACATTAGTGTCAACTCAGGTTGTAAGATTAAGCTCCCTCCATACAACACGTTTCACTTTCCTCTAATATGCAAACAGGAAGGAGGTGGGCAACGTCCAGACAGCAAGCACTTATCTGACGTCTACCCAACCCCAGCTCGCGTCAGCCATAATTCCCTCCTTTGCTAGGCCTGTTCAGTCTCTGATGCTCTCCTAATGGGGTGCTAGTGTGCTTCCAACCTGTCATCTCGGGCTCAGCTGAGCAGAAGATGCACTTTCATTTTATTCTGGTAATATGGGTCCGTAAACCCAAGAATGAGCTTCCAAAAGCCCCATAACCGAGACAACTAAAGTCCTGGGCAATTTCAACCCAGAATGGAGAAGCGGGATACCAGCCAACTCACTCCAAGGATGGCAGGAGTTTCCCCCACAAAAAGTCACTTAAAGTGAGGAGTTGTGCTTCATAATCTACACCAAAACCCTTAGAATAAACAGAAGGAGGAAAACCCACAGGAAGCCTGACCCACATCTGATGAGCTGGGGCAGAGAGATTGGTGCAATCAAAAGGAATTACACAGAGAACCAAAAGCCTCAGGCTAAAAAAATAAAAAAAAAAAAAAAAAAAAAAACTACTTTTCAAAAAGGCTTTCTTTTATTCATGTATTTCTCTGGGATGTCCTAGGACTCTCATCTTGAGTTTCCTCTTTAGTATTTTTCTCTTTAGTAATTATCTTCTCTTTAGTATTTTTACTCATTTCAATATTACTTCTACAAATGTGATGAGAGTTGAGAAAAATATATTGGGTTATATTTTAAGTGAGGATAATGTAAACCTTGAAATAATTTACCTTGCCCTGCCCTGCAGGACTGATTCCTGAGTACAGAACCAGGAGTAAGTCCTGAGCACAGCTCAAGACAAAAACTATCACTATTACTATCACTATCACTATCTTCCCGTTAATCATCTATTTGATAGAGCGGGCACCAGTAATATCTCCATATGTCCCGTCTCATGCTAGTAGAACCCAAAGGCACCCGCCCGCTCCAGGAACATAAGAGCCTCAAACAATTATATTAGGTCACGGGAATGACCTAATATAAAAGTTACTGGTATTTGGCATATCAAATACTACACGAGCAGCTTGCCAGGCTTGCCGTGCGGGTGGCATACTGTTGTAGTCACCTCTATTTATTTATTTATTTTTTTTGCTTTTTTGGGTCACACCCAGCAATGCTCAGGGGTTTCTCCTGGCTCTGCGCTCAGGAATCACTCCTAGCGGTGCTCGGGGACCATATGGGATGCCGGGGATCGAACCCGGGCCGGCCGCGTGCAAGGCAAACGCCCTACCCGCTGGGCTATCGCTCCGGCCCCTGTAGTCACCTCTAAATAGAGCATTTGTTGATGAACCGCGCGGCCACTAGCGGCGCGCTAGAGCAGGGGCTGTGATAGTCTGGTCTGCTGGGTGGAGTTGTGACGAGAGGGAAGTCCGGATGTGGAAAATGGCGGGCCCCATGGAGTGGGGGAGGGTGGCCTGGCCAAGACAAAAACAAAAATGAAAATCAATTTGTTTCTTGAGATGTGTCTGTGTCTGTCTATGATGCAGTTGAGAGAGAGAGAGAGAGAGAGAGAGAGAGAGAGAGAGAGAGAGAGAGAGAGAGAACAAAAGCACCTACCATGATGCAGTTCAGGGGACATGGAGATGAGGGCTAGTGGGAGGGAAACTTGGGATATTGGTGCTAGGAAATGTGCACTGGTGTAGGGATGGGTGTTGGAACACTGTATGACTGAAACAATCATGAACAGTTTGTAATGGTCTATCTCAAGTGATTCTAAAATAATAATAATAATAATAATAATAATAATAATAATAATGATACCTGATTCCTCTAGTTTTTCCAGATGAAACATGATTTTCTATCTAGATTCTCCAGGAAAAAAATCAAACCTGCAGAAGTGGCTTATATGATGACTTACCCTTTACTGTGTAGTTGTTAAAAAAGAGGATTAAGTATCTTTCTCAGAGAATAATTCTGGAATATCAAACATGATCATATAAGGAACATAATGCCTAAATGATTTACTGAAATGTGCATTGCAACAGTAGCTGTGATAATTAAAATCATTATCACAAGGAGCCTTATTATCCCATCAACCCTGAAAAGCATACATGAACATAGTTTTACAGAAGACCTGAATCCAGACAGGCTATGCTATTATTAGCCTTAGCTTTTTTTCTGCAATTTTTATTTTATTAAAGCACCATGGTTTACTAAGTTATTCATAGTTTAGTTTTATACATACAGTGTTCTATCACTGGTCCTGCCACCAGTATCAACTTCCCTCCACCAGTTTTCCCAGGTTCCCTGTCATAATATCAGAGTACAGATATTCAGTGTACACATTCTGGAGAGATAAATGAGGGGTTAAGACACTTGCCTTGTATGTGTCTGACTCCAGCCTTAACCCCAGTGCTGCTTATAATCCCCACGCACCAATAGGAGGTAATCCCTGAGAACAGAGCCAAGAGAAATCCCTGAGAATAGATGACTATGGTCATAACTTGTCCAATCTACTAGCCTTAGCTTAGATATCTAGTAATATCCTAAGACACACTAGGAAGAAATTGAAGTCAGGACTAAAGAACCCCAACCACCACCTTCCCAATAACCCTCAACAACTCACCATAGTCTGGCACATAGGGCTATCCCGAACTATAGGAAATTATTTACCCAAGCATGAGGAGTGCTGTGACCACACCAATTGTAAATGTTATCTCATTTACAATTACATATATATATACAATTATATATATATACATGTATATAATGAGTGGAATTTTGGAAATACAGTAACTTTATAAAGTCATGGCTAAAAGATAATAAAACGTAATTAATATACCCTCTCCATCCCAAAACACAAAAACAGTAATCTGAAAGGACATAAGCATAATTCATTCCAGAACTCAATACAATAGCAGGATATGGAATCAACCCAGATGACAGAAGAGTAGATAATGAAGAGCTGGTCTATATACACAATGGAATACTATGAAGCTACAAGGAATGGTGAAATCCACGATATTTGCTGCAACTAGAATGGAACTGGATAATATCATATTAAATAATTTAGTCAGAAAGTTAGGGTGGTGGGAGCAGGGGAGAGATAGGCGGTCAGAGCCTGACAAGCTACCCGTGTCTATTTGATATGCCAGATACCAGTAACAATTATAGACCTCATTCCCATGACCTGATGGAATGGTTTGAGGCTCTTTATGTTCCTGGAGCAAGCAGGTGCCATTGGGCTCTACTTGCATGAGACAGGACATATGGAGATGTTACTGGTGCCCGCTCGAGCAAATCGATGATGAACGGGAAGACAGTGACAGTGACAGTGATTGTGTTTCAGTAAAATACAAAGTTAAAAAGTTGTTCATGGTAAGACATCAGTTACACAATGTTCCATTACCTGTTCCTTTACAAGTGTACAAGTCTTAGTTTCCCTCCCTGCCCCCGCCTGCTTCTATGGCAGGCACTTTCCCTTCTCTCTGATTGTCTGTCTGTCTGTCTTTCTCTCTCTCTCTCTCACTTTGAATTTCTCTCTCCTTTTGGGCCTTAGGGTTTGCAATACATATGCTGAAAGGTTATCAGGTATATCTTTTTACCTACTTTCAACATTTAGTTCCTTGACAATACTTTTAAGATTTATTTGAGAAGAATTTTTTAGGTTGATTCCCCTAGTAATTTTCAAATATACAATAGAGTATTATTCCATATTCTCACCTTGAATGCTATACATTACAAACTTCTATTCCCTAAAAAAAATTCTGTACCTCCATCTTCTTTGTCCCTTTTTCAGAAAAGGTATTTCTGCCCTGCCGTCTACTTGTGTCAATCACTATTCAACTCTTCCAAGGATATTTATGTTAACTATTTACACTTACCTTCTCCGATATTCTTCAGCCTACAATTCATCCAGGTCTCCCACAGTCACACATAGCTTCTTTAATCATCCTATACCCATGAGGAACCATCATCCTGTGATTCTTTTTTTAATTAACCAACTTCCTTGGAAACTGTCTTTACATTTCTTCAAATTTTCTTACTCATCATTAATGTGCATCTGGAACGATAAAGGTAGCTTTCAAGGTCATCAAACTGTAGTCATAAAAACTTGATGTTAATTTATTTTTGTGATTTTATTTTTTCTCTATCTCTAAATTTGACTTTTTAATATTATGTTCTTAGGGGAAAAGGGCAGCATAGGATATTTTTTCTGTTACAATCTTACATCTTAAACTAACAAAATTATAGTCTATGGCATCGATTTATATTATTTAAAATTTTGATATACATGTCAAAAATTTCAAAAGATAAGTAAGGGTAAAATTGCCAATTATTCAAGACTCTCAATTTAAGAGTTTCTGGCAAAAAATTATGGGTTTGTACACATCTTTTTTATATTTTTCATTTTGTCATTTATTTATTTATTTATTTATTTATTTTTAATTATACCACCGTGAGATATACAGTTACAAAAGTATTCATATTTGGGTTTCAGTCATACAGTGTTCCAGCACCCATCCCTCCACCACTACCCATTTCCCTACGTCAATGCCCCATGATTTCCTCCCCTCCCCAGCCTGCATCTATGGCAAGGCAATTTTCACTTCTTTCTCTCTCCCTTTCTTTCTCTCTCCCTCTGTCTCCGTCTCTCTGTCTCTCTGTCCCTCTCTTCCTTCTTTTACACACTGTGGCTTGCAATACATACAGTTAGAGGTTATCATGTATATCCTTTTACCTACTTTCGGTGCTCAGTTCTATGCTAGTATTATCATTTACAATATTTATCACACCACAGAGACTGGTGCATATTCAAAAGAGCAAGAACAACAAGTGCTGGCATGGGTGCAGGGAAAAGGGAACTCTCTTCCATTGTTGGTGGGAATGTAGACTGGTACAGCCTTTTTGGAAAACAATATGGACATTCCTCCAAAGACTAGAAATTGAGCTCCCATTTGACCCAGCCATACCACTCCTGGGAATATACCCTGGGAAGCCAAAAACAGACAGCAGAAACACCATCTGCACTTTTATCTTCATAGCAGCACTATTCACAATAGCCAGAATCTGGAAACAACCAGAGTACCTGAGAACTAATGACTAGATAAAGAAACTTTTGGTACATCTACATAGAATACTATGCAGTTGTTAGGAAAAATGAAGTTATGAAATTTTCTATAAATGGATGGACATGGAGAGGATCTTGCAGAGTGAAATTAGCAGAAGGAAAAGAACAGATAAAGAATGACTGCATTTATTTGTAGGGATATAAAAAAATAGCATGATACCAATATCCAAGGTCAGACAAAACATGGATCAGGAGGTTTTGCCAGTGGGTAGAACCTACTGCAAATGTGTAGGAGTCAGAGGTTAGGCAGTGCAAAGAAAGGAACAGTGTACTAATAATAATTTTGTCATTTTAAATGAGAATCAGTTGTATTAGAATTGGCAAAAAAGTTAAATATTTTTCACATTCGTTTTCTTCTCACATCTTTGATCCTATTAATTGCTAGTCCCCAAAGCTCCTGCCAGGTCTGAGCTCATTTGTAGCCAGCTATAGAGTCTCATAGGATCCCACATTTAAGAAGACTGCACTCAAGTTCAACCTTCTTAAATGATAATAGGGGTCTCCCAATCTTCATTTGTACAGAACTCTGCAAATTATGTTGTTGGTCTTGGCTCTTTCCTTAGCTTCTGAAACCAGAGCAACTGTATAGGCTCACACTGATTGTTGTGGAGTTCAGGACAACAGTCCAGGCAGGAGAAGAAAATGCTGAACATAATTGAAGGTGGTTTCATCATGGCTCCCTGAATGCAGTATTGAACAAGAGGAACATTGACAAAGGTGATTAAAAAAAAAGTTGAATTAATAAATGCCCCAACTAAACTCATTTCTCAGGTTAAAAATAAAAGAAGCTGTCATCTGACTCATGGTTAATCTCATTCTGGTCTTCTTGAATCACATTAATGACGTCAATGTGGTACAAGATGTAATAAAATCAATGCCTTGCCAATGCAGACATACCTCAGACAGAGGAGAAGAGTAGCAAATTCTCCAGTATTTCTTGTTTGCTACATCTTTTGCTCTAGGCTCTTTTTTTATTTTTTAGTTCTGAAACGTCATTTTTCCCCCAACCATTGCTGTCACACTACAGAGGAGCTGAAAATTCTGGAGACGGAGCCAAAGGGATAGTATAAAGGATTTGATCCCCAACAACCCATATAGTCCCGAGCATCCCCAGGAGTGACTTCTAAACACAGAATCAGGAGTAAGCTCTAAGTACAGCAAAGAGAAACCCAATTCATCTGCTCAAAAAAAATACTGTAGAGAAATAAAGATATTTGAAGGATGTATGTATGAATATTCACCGTACCCTCTCTAGGCTCTGGAATCCTGGTGGTGGATATTGCCTTTCCAATTAATGTTCAAAAGAAAAAGGATAATATTAAAACACCAAAGCATGCCAAAAACAATAACAGTGGTTTGGGCTTCAGATCTGTAATAGGATTATTGTCTGAGACTAATTCAGAGCCCAGAATTGCAAATAAGTCACTTATTCTCCCCACATGTTCTCTTGTCAGGCCAGTTAGGAAGTCCTGCGCTATAGCTTATTTTTGATCCCCAGGGTTTCCTCATGTCTGTAGATTCTAATTATTTTCCATTGACACTTTTACTATTCTTGGCTATCTCTTATAAGATATTAGAATTTTAAACTTCCTCTTTATTTATGTAGCAAAAAAAGGTACCTTTGAGATTTTCTAGGATGCGAAAGCTTTTTCTTCTCTAGTTGATCATGATAATCTTGTGATCAAACTAGGTCCTCTCATACCCTAAAATTAAATATACAGGTCCATCGATCCTCTCAAATCAGATGTGTCCTATAAGGGTAAAAACACTATGAACATCAAAATTAATATCTCCAAATAACTAAAACATTATCTTAAATTGTAATATATCTGCTGTACTGCAGATTTTTTCTTTCAACCAAATTTATTGATTTACTGCAGTGCACTGGAACTGCAGTTCTCGGGAACCAGAGATAGCAAAATGAACATAGGGGGTGCACTTACAATGTTAGACAAAGAATCAAGCTCTGGCATTTCTGAATATTAGTGAAAAATGAATGTTTCCACGTGACTCTTTTGTATCTCAAAGCAAGACCTAATTCATTGAAGAAGGGACCTACAGGTCCCAGATAAGCTGGTGAAGCTGATTCCAAAGAACAAATGTGATTTCCAATGGAGGTTAATGTGGTAATAAAAGAGAGTTTGTGTATAAAGGCTGGGTAGTGGCAAAGACAATTCTGTAGGCCAGGTGGAACATAGCACAAAGATATAAAGGGACGTAGAGCTGCTGGAACAGGTAGAATGTTTGACATTCATCTCAAAAAACATAAGGAATCATCGAAAGGTTTTAAGCCAGGAAAAATTTGAAAATATAGTTAGTTATTTTGGCCATATAGGACATGTGTTGGAAGTAGGCTAAATGGTACAGAAGGTAAGTTCAGAGATGTGACTCTCAATGGGGCATTGCCTCCTGAAGGATGCTATAGAAATTTATGAGTGTTTATGTGTAAAAATTATGAAAGCAGGGTGCATACTGGCATTTAATAACAGAGTGCCTTACCCTCTGTACTATCTCTCTGGCCCTTGATTTATAATTAATTGACTGTAAGAAAAATACTTCCTCTAGATAGTCAAGTTTGACCATCTCAGTCCTCCGCCATACTGGCAAAGCCTGGCAAGCTACCGTGTGGTATTTGATATGCCAAAAACCACTAACAATTATAGACCTCATTCCCATGACCTGAAGGAATGGTTTGAGGCTCTTCACGTTCCTAGAGCGAGCAGTTGCCCTTGGGGTACACTAGCATGTGAGAGGACGTATGGAGATGTTACTGGTGCCTGCTCCAGCAAATTGATGAACAACGCAAAGACAAGTGATACAAGTGAAGAAAAATACTAGGACAGTAAAAACATTTTTTAAAAAATACTTCGACAGATGGTATAGGGAAAACTATTTTCAGGCAAAAAAAAAAGAAGAACTTTTTGACTTATTTCAGAGCCTTTGAAAAAACTAACTTAGAGGCAACAAAAAAAATCCCAGAGAATTAGAATTTGGGTGAGGGGGAATATAAGTATAAAGCTCATCAGTTTTTACCCTCATTTCTGTTCCATTCATTATTGCAATGACCAGACAGTCAAATAGAGGCTTGTTAGAGGTGCTCGCTAATTTAGCAAAAGAGCTCTCCAGGAGCTGCGCACATTTAGTTGCAGTATTTGTACATATAATCACTGAGAGTTTAGTTTGGGAACTCAAGCATGTTCTGATTGCAATGCTTCCCAGAGGTTGTCACAAACCTCAGTGGCTTGGTTACTATGTGGATATGTGCTGAATCCTTTCCGGAAGTCATCTTGCATGCATGGTTGTCCTTCATCTAATGTTCTCCTAATCCTGTTCAGGATGACATTTTGTAGATAGAGTCTTGTAGATAATGGACAGCTTGTAGATAATGGACAACAGGGAGATAGGGTGATAGTTGCCAATGTCGTGGATGTCTCCCTTCTTGAACTGTAGAACTGTCCTGCTGGTTTTCCATTGGGAGGGCACCTTGCATTCAGACAGGTAGCATGTGAAGAACCGAGCCAGTGTATTGATGAGTACTGACGACAGATTCTTCAGGTGTTCAGGTGTGACTTTGTCTGGGCCTGGTGCTGTTTGCTTCCAATAGAGTCTTGGAAGAATCCAGAGGAACTCCGCACCATAAAAATATATAAAGTATACTATTATACAAATAAGAGAAAGATGGTATTAGGTTGAATTAAAGTTTTTAGAAGATCACTTCACTCATAATCCCTCCTTTTTGGTATTTGAATCACCACAACCCACAACCTAATCATTTGTGACTGTTGGAATGTCAGTGCTTCTGTGCAGAGGCGATTTTAAGTACTTATGCATTTATTCCTTGGGGGGGGCGTTTTCATTCATGAATTAATTGTCTTCTAGTTCATTTTAAGAATACACCATATTAATGTTATTTATGTTTTTAAACTGACATTATTGTCCTTCAATCTAATTTCTTGGTAGGAAAATGTAGGCCTCCCATCACGTTTTTCAATATAATGTGCTCTGCAAAGAAGGTGATACTGATGGTAATAGTACTGAAGACCTTCAACTTAGCTTTAGAGCAAATTCACATTATCCATATGCCCCATTCACAGACTTCATTTAATTATAGCCCAAAGCCTTGCTCTTTTTCCCTATGCAGATTAACTCACGGACAGATAAAACCACAGCAACCCTGGATTAAAGACTTCCCTCATCAGGTCACTTGTCCCTTCAGTTAAGATTTCCTTGAACAGAGCTTACATTGTTTTTCTACAATTCCCCACACCTCCTTGACTTTGGAAGGAGGTGATTTTTGCTTACTGATCTGTGTATATTTTTCTCCTTTGCTCATGTGAGAAGGTTGCTGATTGATCTGTATATTGTTTTTATCCTTCCTAATGTTTAAAAAGCATACATTGGACTAAATGCAATCATAAATGACGTTGTAATTATCTATCCCACAGTGATATAATAAAAATAAATAAAATTTAAAATTTAAAAGTAAATGAAATTTAAAAAAATAAAATAAACACCATACATTGGATGTGACCAGGAAACCATGATTTATTCTCAAAGAATTTAATTCATCCCCAAGTCATTGTTCAAGCTGGACATCAGGTAGGGACATTAGTATTTTCAATTTCTGAGCTAAAAAATGTGTGATATCGGGGGCACTTAAAATTTCCTCAAATCTTACTGAGTACAAAGCTTTAGAAGTGCATTGTGGAGAGGCAGTGAAGATACTGGTACGCTGTTCAGAAATGCCCAAGCCTGAACTCAAACTGTGTCATCAATGAACAGGTGACTTTATCTCTCAAAATTTATGGAATGTTTCTATTGGTAAGCTAGGGATGGTTATGGCTCTTCTTCCTGACATACAGAATATTGCAAATGAATGTGAAAAAATTGCAAAGATAAGGTTATCTTTCTAGGTTATGTTTTCTGTGTCCTGAGTGCTTAGATTAATTGTGGATACTCCAGTGCCAAGGTAGATAGAGTTCTGCCTTTACAACATTCAAAGACTAAAGGTACACAAATTCTAATAAGATACATTGAATTAATTCACTTATTTCATGAAATGCTCCAAAGGAGGAGTGAGAATTGCTATGAAAGTTTATATTCAGGGAGTGGTTGGAGGGGAGGACCCAGACTCATTCAGATGTCAGAAGTGATGGTTGGGGTGAGGAAACCTACCAACAGTTTCAATATATTAATCTATTTATAAACTGATCATTGACCAATATTAATGCAACCAGTATTAATGCATCTGGCACCCGCTCAAGGAAATCGATGAACAACGGAATGTCTAGTGATCTAGTGATCTAGTGATTAATACATCTAGATCCCAAGCATATGAATTCAATAGCCTTGTGGAAAAGCCTTCTAAATAAGCCTATAGATATAAGAAAGCTAATGGATTTTTAAGCACTTTCAGTTTGACTGTACTGCATAGACCGATCATCATTTAAGCCCACACCATGCCCGGGTTATGTTACAGGGGAAATGAAGCATCAACGAAGTGATTCTTTTTCTCATTTTATCAGTGTCCTAAAAAGAATCTTCAGGCTGCTTTCCTATAGATCCTACTTTCCAGGTCACTGGAAACACTGGTGTGTTCCTCTCCAGCAAGAAACTAGATTCTACCTCTTCCTGCCAGAGAGCTGGGTGACAGATAAGATAGAGATCACCTTTTCTGATCAGATGGGCAAGTGGCCATCTGATGAATTAACAGCCCTTCTTCTCTTCTGATGCCAAAATAGAATTGTCTGAATGCTTTAAGCTTTCACCACTATTTTTATTTGTTCTTTTGTTGAACAGTGCTCTGTTTCCTCTGCTCATGCCCAATGGTTAAAGTGAGGTTTCCTGCTCAAGTGATACCTCAATCTAAAGGAAAGCAGAGGGAGGCAAAATTGTAAAAGGTTAGTTATTTTTGAGAAATTACTAGGTACAAGTAATCTCTAGATTGCTACTAGATTGCAAGGTACAAGGATGCTGGGTTGGGCCCGCCATGGGTTAACATAAATTGGTTTATTTGAATTCATGTCTAAGAAAATGCAGCAGCCTTTCAAACCATAAATAATTGTATTTTTACTTTAATAATAGTGTTATCCAAAGTGAAGCCAATTTAAAGAAGTTTTATGGGAAGGTGTGGAAAAGGGGCAGATTTCAAATTAAGTAGAAAGGCATGAGGTAAATATAACTTTAGTTCTTTCAGCCAGATGATATTTTGATTATACACTATGTATTTTATTATAAAGTATGAAAGAATTGGGATGGGTTGGAGGGAAGAATAACCAAGAAGAAAAAGCATAGTTGTTAGGATGAGTGTTGAGTAAAGTAGGGAATACTGAAAGGGCTAGTATATACATTTTACATGAAGTCAGCCTGAGTTCAGTCTCAGCACTGGTTTCCCCAAACCAATAATAAAGAAATAATAGTTTATGGCAAGCTTTTGAGGATGCTCATGAAAATGCTACTTACTATCAGGTTAAGCTAGTCTAGTTTGGCCATTTAACTTCTACAGAGCCACACTACATCCAGACATGCAACATGATGTACTGACACAAAGTTCTGTTCTACTTTACAACATTAATAATAGAGGAAGGGAAACAGAGAATCTTTGATACGGTGAGGGAAGAAAGATATGCTTTCTGATACTAATTGGAAAGAGATGAAGAACCCGAGGAATAGACTCGGAGGAGGGGGATGTATTGCTGGTGACCTGAGCATTTGACACTAGAGACTGGCCTCCCTGTCCCTTCCACACTCTTGTTTCAGAGCCTTTGCTAAGTCTCCCAAGGTCCCTGCTGTTTCATGTCCTCTTCTGGAAAGCAAAATATCATCTTTCTGAGACTATTAAGAAAGGTATTAAGTACAGAAACTTCTCTCAGAGAAACATTTGTCTTACTTTATGTTTTCCTATTTTTTGAAAATAAATTTTTCTCTCTTTAAAAATATATTTTGTAAGAATTGTTTCTTGTTGTTATTTTCAAGTTTTGTGAGTGCTTTATATATCTTGTGATGGAATGGTTTGAGGCTCTTTTATATTATCCTTTGTTGGGTTGATAGTGTGAGAATGTTTTATCCCATTCATTAGGGTAATTTTTTATTTTGCTCATAGTTACTTTCAAAGTGCAGAAAATTTTTAGCTTGATACATCATTCCCACTTTAATTTTACGTCCTTTCTTTCCAATGAAGTTAAATCATTGAAAACCCCTCTGAAATAAATATTATGACAAGTTCTGCCTATTGATGTTTCTCTTGATGTATGTTATGGATTTGTATCTAATGTCAAGTTCTTTGATTCTTTTTGAATTAACTGTATATATGGTACAAAAATAGGGTTCAGTTTTATTTTTTTCATGTGGCTAACCAGTTTCCCCAACACAATTTCTTAAAGAAGTGTTCTTTGCTTCATTTTATGTACCCAGATCCTTTGTCATAAATCAACTGTCCAAATATCTGAGTGTTTGCCTCTGGTCTATTAATTCAGTTACATTTGTCTGAGATTCTATCATTATTAAAGGGTTGCTAGTTTTGATTACTATCACCTGAAAATATAGTTTAAATTAAAGAATTTAATGCCTATCATTTTTCTTATTACCTTTTATATGATATTCTAAGAATTTGAGCTTACTATAAATCTTTAGCAATATTTGTTTCAATGGGTCTGCTTCAAACTGAAAAGGTTTGGCATTTAAAAATGTGAGCTAAAATTACAAAACACTACTGAATGGGAGAAAATATTTTACACTACACATCATATAAAAGTCTAATATCCAAAGTTTATAAAGCACTCAACAAACTCAGTTTTAAAAACACCAATGACTCCCAATGACCCCCATCCGAAAATGGAAAGAAGCTATGAATAGACACTTCCCTGAAGAGAACACATGGTTGGCCATAAGCAAAAGAAAAAACTTTCTTAGTCAATTGCTATAAGGGAAGTGCAAACTAAGTCATAATGAAATGTAATATTACAACAGTAAAAACAAAATCCAGCAAAATCCTGAAAACAACTAGTGTTAGAGTGTGGTGAAGAAGAAAGCCTCTTTTTACTGCTGTTGGGAATGTTGTCTGGTTTAGCCTTATGGACAACAATATGAAACTTCATTAAAAATTGAAAATGGAGCTTCTTTATCCTGTAATCCTACTTCTTGGCATTTATCTCCAAAACACAGAAACATACATTTGAAAATATGTGTGTATACCTATATATGTCTCAGCAATAAGTATAATAGCCAGGATATTGAAACAACCCAAATGTCCAACAATAAATGATTATATAAGAAAATTGTGGTTTATGAACACAGAATGCAACAGTGAAAAAAAAAGACATGTTATGTTTTCTGCAACTTAGATGGAACTGAATCAGGGACAATATATTAAGTGAAATAAGTCAGAGGGAGAAGGACAAATGCGGGATGATTTCATTCATCTATGATATATATAGAAATAAAACATGGTAATAGAAAATATCAAATGAAGACAAATTCTTGGCCTCTGATTGCAAAACTGAGATTGCCAAGGACTGTGAGAGGGGAAGAAGAGATGGACCAGAGGTGGTGATACAGGGACAGTAGTGGAAGATCTTGGCCAATTTGTAGTGGTGAAAATTCAGTAACTTTGTCCATCAAAACCATCAAAACTATGACCTTGTTACTTAAACTACTGTTTTAAATTTTAAATAAATAAATAGAAGTATTTGTTCTTTCGCCTCAAATTAATGCCATGGGAGTTTTGATGGAGATTATGTAAAATCAGCATAGTACTTTGGGTAATATGGTCTTTTTCACATTTATTCTTCCACTATATTATCAAGGAATGTGTTTCCATTTCCTTGAGACTTCTTTTGTTTCTTTTAATAGCTATGAATAGCTTTCACTAAAAAACTTTCACCTCCTTTGATAAGTTGATTCCTAAGTGCTCAATTGTACTAACTCCTGCCAAACTGGTTCTACAACCAATCTGCCCTTCACCAGGGCTGGTAGCAGAGAATGAGACAAACATAAGGAGACAAACAGACACACATGGACTATTAAAACTTTAGGGTCACCTGGGGAGCCTTCAGTGTCTCACAAGATGGCCATTTATTCAATACAATGTCACTGGCTCCTCCACCCTGGCTCCCAACACGTGAGCCATCATTTCAATTGACAGTCCTTAAGTTAGTAAGCACATCAACATCAACATTCAATAGAAACATGAATGCAGATTATTTTTTCTCAGAGCCAATCAACTGGCATCTAAAAGACCCAAAATTTCTTATTCTTTCCTGAGTGAATTTTGCTTGCCGGTTGTCTAGTTAATTCTCTCCTGAATGTACATTTGCAAACACTTTGTATTCCACATCCTAAACTGTTTTTACTGGAAGACTACCCCAACCTCCGAGGTTTTTGTTAGGGTGAAAATATCTCACACTTGATTAGTTTTCACAATCATTAATGGAATTATTTGATTTCTTTCTCACCTCCATACTATTTGCATATAAAATACAACAGATTTCTGTGCATTTGATGTAGGTGGGTCCCACAGGTGGCTTATATGAGGCAGGAAGGAGAGAGAGATGGTCACTTTCTCCATAGCCACCTCTGCTGCCGGGACCCGCTGGGCAGGCTAAGGACTGATGAGTCTGTGATGAGTCCCTTTAGGTGTGGGCCTGAGCCCCACCAGCCCCATGAGGTGGCCGTCAAGCCAGAACTGATGTCCCTTGATCTCTAGGCACTGGAGTTGATCCCCATCACCCAGTCATTCCTAGGCCTTACCCAGGGTTGCTGAGTTCTTGTCTTCCTCACAGAAAGAAAATTTTCAGGAGTAGACGAGCAGTGAAGTGGGAGGTTTTAGGACAGGGAAGGAGGAGGGAAAATGAGAGTAACCCGCTCAAGGGAGAACATGGGTTGCTTCAAAGGTGGAGAGCCCCCGACTGATTTCCAAATGGGATTTTATCCTCTTGGACTGGAATGTTCTGGAATCTTCTGTGGGCTGGGTCATCAAAGGTTAGTGGAGTTAAGAGATGAGCTGAGAAGATTAATCCAGCTTCCTCAGGGCCTATTGTTGATAGTCTTTCAAGTTTTGGTTCCAGGTTCCAAAAGGTGACTCTGGACAGCCTTAGGACAAAAGTTCATTGCCTTGGGGACCCCCTGTCTGCCTGCCTTGTTACATTCATTTTGTAGTGTACTATTTTACTGTAATAAATTCATTACTCCTAGGAGGTTTTTTGAAGTTATTGGAATTTTCTATATATAATTTCACATTCTCTGCAATAGTAATTGTTTGACTTCATTTCTACCAATCTGAGTCCTTCCATTTCTCTTTCTTGCCTAATTTCTGTGGCCAAGATTTCCAATTCTATGTTGGGAAATGGTCATAGTAGACATCCTTGTATAGCATCTAATCTTAGAGGAAAGAGTTCATTTTTCAGAATTGACTCTGGTATTACTGTGGGTTTATGATTTGTAACTTTTACTATATAGAGATAAGTTCCTTCCATTCTCATTTTCTCTTCAGAGTTTTTTTCATAGATAAGTATTGATTCTGCCAGAGGATCAATATGATTATTGATTCTGATTGTCTCGTTATCTGCCAGTAATCAATATGATTACTCCGCATGCCTAATCATATGATTTTATGTCTCTTTTATTAACGTGGTATATTATCATGTCAATTGCTTTCATATGCTATGGAATCCATGCATCCCTGGGGGAAATACTACTTAATCAAATGTGTAATACTTTCATTGTTTGTGGAACTGTTTGCTAAGATTTTGACATCTGTTCATTGGAGAAGTTGGTCTATAATTTTCTTTTTCTGCTTTTGGTAACAGGGTGATGTCCTCCAGAAAGTATTTGGAATAATCCTGTGTTTTGACTCTCTGGAAGAGTTTGAGAAGAATAGATGGTAGGTCCTCCATGAAGGTTTGGATGATTTCACTAGTGAAATGAGTTTAATGATATGAACTTAATGCAGATCTAGATATGAGCTTAATGCAGGTGTGGCAGAAACAGAGGCAGATCACTGTGTTAGTTCTTGATTCCCAGGTTCTTCAGTATTTTCAAGAATGAAAATATTGAATAATAAGGATACTAAGAATTGGAAAGTATAAAAGTTTATCAGACAGCCATTCGAATTTCTTCCTTGCTGAAGTTTCTGTTCATTTCTTCTCCCCATTTTTTGATGGGGTTGTTTGTTTTCTTCTTGTAAAGTTCTACTAGTGCCTGATATATCCTGGATATTAACCCCTTATCAGATGGGTATTGCGTGAATATTCTTCCCCCATTCTGTGGACTGCTTTTGTATCTTAGTCACTGTTTCTTTTGAGGTGCAGAAGCTTTTTAGTTTCATGTAGTCCCATATGTTTATCTTTTCTTCTAAGTTGCTTTGTTAGTGATGTTTCATCTTTGAAGATGCCTTTAGCTTCAATGTCATGGAGGGTTTTTCCTATATTTTCTTCAATGTACTTTATGGATTCAAGTCTGATATTGAGATCTTTAATCCACTTTGATCTGATTTTTGTGCATGGTGTTAGACACAGGTCCAAATTCATTTTTTTACATGTCGCTGCCCAGTTTTCCCAACACCACTTATTGAAGAGGCTTTCCTTACTCCATTTTAGACTCGTTGCACCTTTATCAAAGATTAAATGATCATATGTTTGAGGTTGGGTGCCAGGATACTCAATTCTATTCCATAGGTCCACGGGTCTTTTTTTTTTTTATTTTTTTGCTTTTTGAGTCACACCGGCGATGCTCAGGGGGTTACTCCCTGGCTCTGCACTCAGGAATTACTCCATGGCGGTGCTCGGGGACCATATGGGATGCGGGGATTGAACCCGGGCCGGGAGGCCGGCGTAAGCAAACGCCGGCGGGCTATCGCCCGGCCCCTGGGTCTGTTTTTATTCCAATACCATGCTGTTATAATTACTACTGCCTTGTAGTACAGTTTGAAGTTGGGTAAGGTGATGCCTCCCATCTTCTTTTTCCCGAGGATTGCTTTAGCTATTCTTGGGGGGTTTATCGCTTCCATACAAATTTCAGGATTGTTTGGTCAATTTCTTTGAAGAATGTCATGGGTATCCTTATAGGGACTGCATTGAATCTGAAAAAATGCTCATCATCACTAATCATCAGAGAGATGCAAATCAAAACAACAATGAGATACCACTTTACACCACAGAGACTCGCACATATTCAAAAGAACAAGAACAACAAGTGCTGGCGTGGGTGTGGGGAAAAGGGGACACTCATCCATTGTTGGTGGGAATGCCGGCTGGTACAGCCTTTCTGGAAAACAATATGGACATTCCTCCAAAGACTAGAAATTGAACTCCCATTTGACCCAGCCACACCACTCCTGGGAATCTACTCTGGGAAGCCAAAAATACGCAGCGGAAACACCATCCCTACTTTTATGTTCATAGCAGCATTATTCACAATAGCCAGAATCTGGAAGCAACCAGAGTGCCCGAAAATCGATGACTGGATAAAAAGCTTTGGTACATCTACACAATGGAATACTATGCAGCTGTTAGGAAAAATGAAGTTATAAAATTTGCCTATAAATGGATGGACATGGAGAAGATTATGTTTTGCGAAATTAGCCAGAAGGAGAGAGACAGATACAGAATGACTGCATTTATCTGCATAACATAAATATATAGGTACATATTATGATACCAATATCCAAGGTCAAGTGAAACATACATCAGGAGGTCCTGTCAAAGGTGGAAATTATCACAAACGTGTGGGAGTCAGAGGCTAGGTAAGACAGAAAATGGAACAGTGTGCTAACAATTGTTGAGGGTACTTATGCCAACCTAGAACTGAGCATTAAATAGAGGCAAAAAGATACACATGACAACCCTTTAATGTATGTTCTGTAATCCATAGTCTGGAGGGGAAGGAAAGGAGAAAGAGAGAGAAATGGAAAGAAATAAAGAACCTGCCATGGAGGAGGGCTGGGGGGAGAGGGAGGGGGAACCGGGGACGTTGGTGGTGGGAGATGGGCACTGGTGGCGGGATGGGTGCTGGAACACTGTATGACCAAAACCCAAATATGAACTTTTTAATTGTATATCTTTGTAATTGTAAAAATAAAAAATTAAAAAAAAAAAGAAAAAAAAAAAAGTTTATCAGACAGTAGAAGAGAAAAGAAAAGAAGCTCCCTAAGTGGGGAGGAACTTAGTATAGGACTAAATTAAAAGAAAAGGGGTCTTGTGTAAGCCCTTTTAAAGGCTCTATGATCAATTAAATTTCTTATCAATATGCAAATGGTACAAAGGATGCAAAGAAGTTATAGGTAATGGCTCTTCCTGTAGAGACTTTTAGGTGGAAATGGGATCTTTACATTTCTTATCAATTGATAGATGTTAAAAAGGATGTAAGGAAGTTACTGGTTAGTCCTCACCACTTATCTCAGTCATTCTGAGCTCCCTGTGAGCCTTATCTCCAAGGAGAATTTTATGGTCCTGGGAAGTTCCTGGAATGTTAGGACAGAAATTGTGGATAAATTATGTGCTTGGGTGATGGGGGAAGAGATGAAGCAAGAAGAAACTGGCTTCCTCTCTCACTGGCAAAGGGATACTAAGGCTTCCTCTTTCACTCTTTCATTAAAGGGTTCATCGTAGGGCCCAGGTCTCTGGGGCATATGTTAATGCAGGGAGAACGTTGGAGTTGAAGATATGTGCCTGGAGCTGGAGGCTTTTGTCATAGATTTTATCATTATCGTGATTCATTGTTTTGTCATCACTTGATCACTTTATCACTTGACATCCTGTTATTCGTCGATTTGCTGGAGCGGGTGCCAGTAATATTTCCATTTGACCCTAGAGATGAGTATGCTACCCGCACGGCAGAGCCTGGCAAGATACCCGTGTCGTATTTGATAGGCCAGATACCAGTAACATTTATAGACCTCATTCCCATGACCTGATGGAATGGTTTGAGGCTCTTTATGTTCCTGGAGCAAGCAGGTGCCTTTGTGCTCTACTTGCATGAGAGAGGACATATGGAGCTGTTACTGGTGCCCGCTTGAGCAAATCCATGATTAACGGGAAGACAGTGATACAGTGACAGTGACCTATCACGTGCCAGTGTAGCCCAATGACATCTGCTTGCTTCAAGAATACCAGAGTCTCAAACCATTCGTTCAGGGTCTTGACGAAGAAGTCTGACCATCTTGTAGGTGGGCAGCCACGTGATCTTTTGACGTCCTATGGGATCAAGTCGGTAACGGCTCTAGTCCAGCAGTCCTCTCCAAATCGCGTTACATGTCCAGCCCATCTGATTTTCAACACCTTGGCAAATGAGACAGCGTCCCTGACTCTCGATAGTCAACGGACGTCGGAACTCCGTATTTCTTCTCTCACTTGAGTGAGGAGTGATATTCCAAGCATAGCTCTTTTGATTCCTCTTTGGGAGACCCTAATAGCATTCTCATCCTGCTTTCGTAGGGCCCAGGTCTCTGAGGCATATGTTAATGCAGGGAGAACAGTGGAGTTGAAGAGATGTGCCTGGGGCTGGAGGTTTTTGTCATAGTTTTTTGCCGTAGTTGGAAGGTTTTGGCATAATTGGAGAATATAAGATTCTTCTTGGTTTTACAATTTAGTGGTCTAAAGTTTATCATAATAATTTCATATAATCTTTAAAATTTTTTCAGTGTCTTTTTCTAACTTCACCCCTTTCATTTCTGATCTGATTTATCAGTTTTCTTTTCCTGTATGACTCTATGTAAGGATTTGTCCATCTTGTTTATTCTTTCAAAAGTAAACACCTATTAGTTTCACTGATGTTTTTCCAAAGTCTTTAACTTCTTTATCATAGCTTTCTTCTTTAAGTTTATATTATTTCCACTTTTCTACTTACTTTGTTTTTCTTTTTCTATTATTTAAATATTTTGTATTTAAGCCTATTTTCTTTTCTGAAGAAGACTAGTAATGCTATGAACTTCTTACTATAGCTTTCTCTGTGTCCCTTGCCTTTGTTTCCAGGAACATTTATTTCTTCATTTCTCTTTTGAGCCAATTAGTTCTTTAATACTAAATTGTTTCTTTTCTGAGCATTTGAATTTTCACAAGATTTTTGTTGATTTACTTCCGTCTTCAAAACATTACGGCAGGGCCAGAGTAATAGTATAGCTGGTAGGGCATTTGCCTTGCATGCGGCTGACCCAGGTCTCAATCCCCTGCATCCCATATGGTCCCCCTGAGCACTGTCAGGAGTAATTCCTGAGTGCAGAGCCAGGAGTAGCCCCTGAGCATTGCTGGGTGCGACCCCAAAAAGCTAAATGAATGAATGAATTAATTAATTAACAAATGAACAAACTAATGAATGAAGTCATAAAATCATAATGCTTTCTCTTTTCTTATTAGAACTTTCCTCTCTTATTTATCTCAATTCAGTGGGTGTCCTTACATCTGTCACTTAGATTTATTTATCAGAGAGTTTATAGAGTTCTGTGTGCTCGCAAATCTTCCAGGGCTATTTTTTCAGGTGAATTCCATTTCTTTTTCATTATATCAGGTACAGTGTGATTGCTATGGGTTAGGTTCTGGTTTTATGCAGGACTAGACATATAGTTCCCATTTGCAGATTACATCCTAAGTCTGGTACTAGTTTGTGTTGCTTTTAACTGCTACTGGTAATTTCTGTCCAAGATTATTGGATCAGTTGGGCCCTAGAGAAGAAAAAGACAAATACAGTCACAAGCATTCAAACTGTGAATACATTGTCACCAGATGTATGGTATTATCCCATCAATCTTTACACAATTAGACTCTGATGCTCAAGTGCGTCAAGTTTCAAGAAATGTACCTTCAGACAGAACTGGGATTTCCCTGCCCTGACTGCCCATCAAATATAAGACAACTTAGAAAGAAAATGTGCTTCAACGATCCCTAGTTTGAACAGTCTAGTTTCTTGCTAAATCTTCAACAATTAAACTGAGGTCTGAATGTGTGCATGAAAGTTTAAAAAAAAATGATAGGGGTTACTTTAGTCTTTATCTCAGCTGGGGCTACATACGCAGATTAGTTTATGCTTATCCACCCTTGGATTGGTATGGCAGCTCTCACCCACAGTCAGGCAGTTTCCTGTTCAGATGGGTCTCAAAGCTGTCAGGGGGTCCACAGTGCACTAATGCAGGTCCTGGACTCAACATTGTGAAACTAGTTGGCTTACCCATGCCTGGTTTCCCAGAAAGCTCCAGCTTTGTTTGTCTGTACTTTCTCTTCCCTCTCTGGGAACACACTCCTTAGCTATAGTTTTGGCAGCTATTGGCTCATACTCTAAGCAGAGACTATTCCATAGATGATCACTTGTCTCTGATCTATCTTCTCAGCTGTAACACAAGCAAAGTTCTGCTTCCTTTTTTCTCTGACGCTTTTTAAGGAGACCAAGGAGCTCTCTCACCTCACTATTTTTACCCCTGGCCTCTTCCTTTTGATTCCTAAATGTTCTCTTCAGTGTTGCCCATGGTCACAGGACACCCTGCCCTTCTCACAATTGTAGCAGCTGCAACAGTGGGGGGACCTGATTTCTTGTGCTCTATCAGTAAGGTCATCACTAACAGGCCTCAGTGCCCCAAGTCTTGCCTGAAATGAGTGTTGTTTTAAAGCCTTGACACATTAACAAATACACATTTTGACTTTTGCTATTTTATTGAATATTTACGATAATGAACATATTGTTCCATATTATTGAATATTTGTGTTAAGTTTCTCATTATTGTGCTCAATCAGGGAACATATGGAAAGTTAAGAACTTAAGTCTAAAAATTATTTAACTAACAGCTTAGAAGCAAACATTTTCAGTCAAATATGTGTAGATTGGATACTCATTTTTAAAACCACAAAGTAAGGGGTCTTTGTGGTTAGGGTTAGTACAGCTGGCAAAGAGCTTTCTTTGCATGCAGCTGGAGACCCAGGTTTGATCCTCAAACACCTCCTATGGTCCCCCAGAATGCTGCTGGAGTGATCATTGAGCAGAGCCAATCCTGAGCACCAATGGGTATGGCCCCAAAGAAAAAGTAAATAAAATAAATTCCTCCAAATTAAATCAAGCATTTCTTTATGGTATTAGGGCCGTTAGCAATGAAATGTGTTCTCTTATCTTTCAGCTTTCCTAATAAGAAGATATGTAAATATTCAGAAAAGAAAGCAAACTCCAGAGAGAAATTATTCGATCTGTGTAAGTAGAGTGTTCCCCCCAAAGACCAGTAATTTCACAAACATAGGCACCATCTTCCAAGCAGACTCAAAGTTAGAAATGAACAATGCACCCACAGAGCAAAGAGCATCGTCATTTTCAAAAACAGATTCAGTTTCCAGACTGCCAAAGGCATATGAGCCAAGTCAGGGATGTTTTCCTACAGGTAAGGGGAAAAAGCAATGAAATCAACTGAAATGTATACCTTTACTTTAAAGGTTTATGTGCTATAATTCAGAAAGTTTTAACAAGGTGATTAGCTACAAGGCAGTTAAAAACCTTTAAGGACTACATAGAGCATCTCACAGTTATATTATCTATTTATAATTCAGCCTTCCCTTGACTTTATAAACATAAAAGGATTAAAAATTGAGATAACTAATTTATATACGTATATATAGATCATTTAATTTCCCAAAGGGACCCATGATGTCATTGACTAACAGGGTTTTCTTTCAAAGTTATAAAATTTAAAAAATAAGACCAAAGAGAGTTAATGTTTTGTGTTCTGTAATTTTATGCCCAAAGTAATTCAACAGAGAAGTCATTTTATATTATACTCCATGTCTCAAAATAGCATAATTTCAAATGGTATTTGAAGTTTTTTTTTTATGAAGGAGTATTTTATAGCAAAACTCTTTAACACTATTAGGAATAGTTTTTTCACAAATATTGTTAACTATTCTCTGTGTACCAATTCCTGCTCTGGTCACTGAGTATTTAGCAAAACAATAAAACAGATGAAATATCTCTTTAAATAAGCTTTCCATCTACAGGGAGAACACAGGCAAGTATTGGCAATGAAAAGGAACTAATTACTCTCAGAAATAAATAATTATTGGGGGATAGATATGTGAGACTGATAGAAAAGACATGAGGGGAAGACAATAAAGGACAGGGTAAGACAGGAGGAAACACGGGTTTTGGGAGTGGACCCATCACCTCTGGGGGGCCTCGGAAGCAGCTGGATGAGACTCACCCACCACAATAGCTGCCATTTTCGCTGTCCGGACGCCCAGCACATCAGAGCCCACTCAGGAGAGACACTGATCCCAAGATCAGATTAACAGAGTAGCCCAGTTTGAGCCCAGGTAGGTGGCTCCCAGAAGCGGAAGTCACCGGGCATTCGTCAGATGAAGCTGGGGCCACCTCTTCCTCTCTATCTGGGGCCCAGTGGCCCCACCCAAGAACTGCCCCAGGGCAACCAGCCATAGCAGGCAGAGACTCAGTCACAACGGGGAGAGCTGGCACCAGCTCTCCCCTAGCTCAGCTGAACATGAGACTCCCCAAGTCACGCGGCCGCTTGCAGCAACACAGTCCATCAAACTAGTGGAACTAATCATGTCCTAGAATATACTTCATTCCACAATGTGTAGGAAAGGGAAGTGGGAGGGAGAGTTAGAGAAAAAAGAAGATACAGAATCCACCATGGAGATTGGCTGGGGGGGGGGGGGGGGGGGAGGGGGACAATGGTGATGGGAGATGGGCACAGGTGGAGGGATGGGTGTTGGAGCACTGTAGAATCAAAACAAACATGAGCATCTTGTAATTGGGTGGTATTTCAGCAAAATAGAACCATAAAATTATAGGTAAGCAGAGAACTGAATCAAGAGTCTAGAAAATAAACAACAAGTTCCTGTTTTGTATGTGTTCCAAGAATGGAAAAGAGGTTCATCAGGCTAAAGCAAAAGCGATGGTGTCAGGAGGTGAACTCTTAAATGAAGCAAAACACCAGATTGAATAGAGCCTTTGATGTCATAGTGAGATGTTTTGATTTAATTTTAATTGCATTGCAAACTATTTGGAGTATTTTAAAGAGATCCCAAAGCTTAAGTATACAGTACTCTATGCAAGGCAATTTAAATAAAGATAGGCTTACTTAGGAGTATCATGAGAGAGCATAAAGTAAACCAACATTGCTAACACATTTAATTAAAAAAAAGAATATGAACTAAAGTCCAACAAATATATGGGGAGAAATATGGGGCAAGTGGCAAAAAGAAAGGCTAGAACTGAAGTTATGTTGCTAGAACTGAAGTCATTGTGGTCTGTATGGAGACAGCAACGGTATCACTCTGGGTGCTCTTACATTATTCTCATGCCTTTCATTCTGGAAACTCAGGGAAATCGGGGGACCCTCTTCTTTTCTCTTTCTTTTTTTCTATTGACCACACAGTTCTAAGTATTTACTATATGCTCTAATGCACTGATACAGACAATATGTGTTGAAAATACTAAAGACCAAGTGTGGAGTGGGGTTGGGTTGTAGAGTTAGGCTTGTTTGAAAACTTAGCATGTGTTATAACCTACATCAATTAAATTAAAATTTGTCTGCCTTTTTTTTCCATGTCACATAAAAACAGCCATGATAAAAACCTAAAAGCTTTGCTTAAAATTAACTGACTTAAAATTCAGACTCCTTAGAAGAGTAGAAATTCCCTTGGGGCCAGTAGGAGGAATTTCAAAGAGACAGGTGGCCAGCCTCATGAATAACTGGATTTAAAGTATGAAAGAGGCCTATTATGTGGGTTTAGACATAGGGACTAGTGAAAACAAAAAGTAATTTCAAGTATGAGCTCTAAATCCAAGGTACAAAGTCAGCTATAATTGTTACTGGTATCTGGCATATCAAATACGACACGGGTAGCTTGCCATTGCTCTGCCGTGCAATTATAGACCTCATTCCCATGACCTGATGGAATGGTTTGAGGCTCTTTATGTTCCTGGAGCAAGCAGCTGCCCTTGGGCTCTACTTGCATGAGACAGGTCATATGGAGATGTTACTGGTGCCCGCTCGAGCCAATCGATGATGAACGGGGAAGACACTGATACAAAGTCAGCTATTGAAATATAGTTATTGATTTGTGGAGGAACTTCTCACATGGACAACTCTATTTTGCACATCCAGGGAGGGTTGCTGCTATTTTTCCCAAGCAACTCTGGAGAGGACAGCTAGTTAATAATGTGGATGAAAAGTATTTAGATTACTCCTGCAACAGTTGTTTTCTTCCAAGTTGGGGTGGGGAAATTCTCAAGTCACTAGAGTTTAGAAGAACATTAAAACACATTTGCCCCCTTCCCTAAACTCTTAGGATGGGAGTATATTTAGACAGAGGTTTGGATCAACAATGGTACATGGCAGAGGGAAGCTGGAACTCTGGTGAAGAATGTGGTGTTGGAAATGTTTTGTGTGTGTGAAACCCTGACATTATCAATATTTCAGGTCATGGTGCTCAAATTTTTTAATTAAATAAAGAATATTACCAGCACATTCATTAAGAGCCCTGCTCTTTGTTCCTCTTCATGCTCTTTTATTTCACCAAATAAACAGCATTGGGGCTTAGAAGATGCGTCAGGAGATGGTACCCTGTGGGACCACTGTCTCACCACCACCCTGGCACCCACATCGTCTGAATAATGTTTAACAGGATATGGGCAGCCGGTGCAATTCACAACCCACCAATATCATACTTGAACATTTGGATTCTAAAGACCTATGGACAAGTATTTCTCAGTGACCTCTTTTTTTCTGGCCCTTTCATACATGAAATTTAAATCTGCTTTTATTTGATCTCAAAATAATTAAAAGAGCATTGCATAAATTACTGGGAAAATGATCAAATTTCCTTTGGGGATCATTAATGGGATGAGAGTATATTATAAAGAAAATATTTAAGTAATTCAACTCTTTTTTTTCTTAACTGAATCACTGTGCAATGGACAATTACAAAGCTGTTTATGATGGGTTTCAGTCAAACAGTGTTCCAACACCCATCCCTCCATGGGTACAATTTCCCAACACCAATGTGCCCTTTTTCCCCTCCCCCCCCCCCCCCCCCCCCCATAACCTGCCTCTATGACAGGCTCTCTCTCCCTCTCTCCCTTTCTTTCTCTCTCTCTCCCTTTCTTTCTCTCTCTCTGTCTCTCTCTCCTGTCCTCCTTTCCCTTCCTTTTTGCACATTCTGGTTTGCAGTACAGACAATGAAGATTTATCATGTATATCCCTTGACCTACTTTCAATACTTAGTTCTAAACTAGCATTATTATTTCCAACTGTTATTGTCAAACTGGTCCCTTCTCTACCTTACCTACTCTCTGCCCCTCCTTATACGTATGGTAGATTCCAACCATTGGCATGTACTCCTGACCCCTGTTTTCCCTGAACTTGGATGTTAATTTCATACTATTTTTCTTTAGAACCCACAAATGAATGCAGTAATTCTATATCTATCCTCCTTCTGACTCATTTTACTCAGCATATTACTCTCCATGTACATCCATTTATAGGCAAATTTCATGACTTCATTTTTTCCCAACAGCTTCATAGTATTCCAACCCTCTAGGGAAGACATTGCATGTGGGGGAGCAGAAGACTTCCTTCCCCAGGTATGAGGCCTTGTCACAGCCCTACTGGGACTCCAGAGCAACTGATCTAAAAGTAGCTGAGATAATTATTCTACCAAATAATTTCTGGGAGCAGCTTTTGTTTTCACGAGGAGCAGAACTTTGGATAGAAGATTTAGAAAAAAACTAATACAAGATATTTTGGGAAAATTTAAAAAGGAGTTGCTTTCCATTGAGTGTGAAGATGTAGAAATATGTCTTGGAGAGTTTTTAGAAAGAGTATCGACTGTCTTGGAGAGTTCTTGGAAAGAGTATCAACTGAAAAATGACTCCCCAAAGAAATTTATAATCCTGATTTCTGGAATCTGTGTTACCTTAAAAAGGTAAAAAGACTTTCGTTTTTGTTTTTTATTGTTTTTGGTTTGGTTTGTGAACAAATTAAAGGGGACTTTGAGGAGATGCTAAAGCTAAAAATCTTGATATGGGGAGGTTAAGTGGTGGATCTCATAGAGCCACAAAGATCCTCTTCAGAGAGAAGCAGAGATCACAGAAAAGAGAAGCTATAATATTTTTGGCTTTGAAGGCAGAGGAAGGGACCACAAGCCAAGAAATATAAGTAGTCATAAAATACCAGAAGCTAAGAAAACAGATGGTTCCTAGAGCCTCCAAAATAATGTAACTTTCGTTATGAGAACTGTGATATAAGTGTGTGTTGCTTTAAGCCTCTTAGTTTACTGTCATTTGTTACAGCAGGCTTAGATAAATAATAAAGGAAGGATTTCTAGAGTGTGGGATAGCATTTCTATACACTCAGTCATGCATCAACTAACATGAAGTTTTAGACAATTTCTTCTTTTGTGTCAGTGTCATAAGGTGGTATTGACTACTACTATGCACCTAAGCTATATGGTTTAGGCTTTTGGGACTACCATTGCATTTGTTGCCCATTGTCAATTTGATAGATTATTAGTTGCAACTGTTTTTTCTTGGAAAGGCTTCAGTCTACTTCCTACTTCAATATCTTGAGTAGAAATAACAATTGAGTCAATTGCTTTTTCTGTTGGGAATGTGAGGGTGTGGCAAATGACATCTAAACCAGGGTGAAGATTGTTTACTAGCAGTTCAACAATATTCCCATTAATTACATGCAGAATTAAGGTACTGAATGTCTCATATAAAGACCTCCTATGAATTTTATTATTTTTAAAATGGGTTCTTGAATCACTTTTGGGGGATATAATTGCGTGCCACACCCCACGTTAGTAATAATCTATGAGTGTATTTTGCAATCTGTAGTGTAGCTCTAAAAAGACATCTCTTTCTGAAAGAGAAAACAGAAATGACTAATATCTGAGAGATGCTTCAGTGGCTGAGTCATCACAAGTAGGCTCCCATCTCCAGACCACAATCTTTGGAGCCTTCTCATGATGGGGGTGGACTAAGTACAAGCACCCCACCCATACCTGACTTCCTGTAACAAAAGACTGCTCAGCTCCACTACTCTCTCCATCTAAGAGAAATGTCAAACTGCTGTATTATCCCTGTTCCATAGCTGCTAAAGCTCATGGCTGCATATGTGGCTGTGCATCATCTTCAAATTTTGCAGAATTAGCAAATTTGATGGGAAAGTTGAGTAGAAGCCCACTAAGCTTAATGGGCAAAAAAGTATAAAAAGAAGGTTCAGCTACCACCTAATAGCTCAATAAATCCTCAGACAATGATTTAGTAATATCATTATGAGATATATGTTGTAACAAACAGTCAATGTAAATTATTTGTGCCTGCTAAGGGGACAGACTTTGGAGGTTGGGAGGAAACTGAGGACATTAATGGAGGGTAGGTGATACTGGTGGTGGGATAGTGTTGGAACATTGAATATCTGAAACAACTATGTAAATCAAGGTCTTTAAATAAAGTTTTAAGCATTAAAATATAATTTTAAAGAGAGAAAATAGAATCCTTAGCAAATAATAGCTTATTCAAAGTCTCACTGATAGCTTGTGACAGAGCCAAAGACAATATCTCAGGTCTCTGATCCAGTTATATGCTCATCTATGTTGATGGATTCTCATCTTTCACAGAGCTGATGCTTTTAAAAATATTTTTTATTAAGAGACCATTATTTATGAAGTTATTAATGTTGAGTTTTAGGCATAAAGTAAACTTTAAACCTTGGAACCTAAATGATATTACAGTGGCCACAGTACTTACCTTACATATGACTGACTGTGGTTCAGTCCTCAGTAACACATATGGTTCCCCCCATGAACGAACCCTGAACACAAAGCCAGGAGTAACACCTGAGCACCATCAGATTTGCTCAATTTTTTTTAATTGAAAACCTTAACTGTGCAGTCACTTAAGAAATTTCCTATGGGCCAGAGTGATAGCCCAGCGGTAGGGCATTTGCCTTGCACGCGGACAGCCTGTGCTGGCCGGGTTCGATCCCGGCATCCCATATGGTCCCCCGAGCACCGCCAGGAGTGATTCCTGAGTGCAGAGCCAGAAGTAACCCCTGAGCATCGCCGGGTGTGACTCAAAAAAGCAAAAAAAAAAAAAAAAAAAAATTTCCTATGACTTCATATATCTCAATAACCTTGACATGCAGCTCAACTCCAACTGGAATGCTTAACAAATATGTGCTACGTGGTTGATTTTTCTAGTTAACCAAATCTGAACAAGAAAAAATACTGTATGAACCCTCACCCCCCCATTAGAGGTTTTCTTAAGTTTAATGACTCACTATTCTGCTTTGGTATAGGAGCTCGGCAAACAGCTTTTGTTCTCATTGGTATTAATTACCAAGTGTCTCACTGCTTTGTATTTTCCAAATTGCATCCATAACTTGTGGCAACTCTACAAGGTAATTATGACTATTCCCATATTTCAGATCAGAAAAATGACATTTTAAGACAAGATCACAAAGCAGAGTCAGAGACCTCATCTCAGTGTCTGGCTTTAAGACTTGTGTTCCTGTCAAGATTGTTTGTAGTTGATGGTCCTGCTGCTCTTCCAGTTCAGAGTACTGTCAGAAAACTGATACTCAAAAACTCAGAAAAAACCTCAAATCTTGTATTTTGAGAAAAAATAATGTAAAAAAGTATTTAAACAGGTATAGACAGTACATAAAATGGCGAGATATAGTTCTAAGAGTTAAAATCTGGGCATTGCTCTCTGTCTGAAAACAAAAAAACGAGTTGTAAATATCCAAAAGAAAAATAGAAAGCTACAGAGGCACAATCAGCAAGCACTATCGGGGAGCTGCTGGGGTCCCCAACAATATCAGGAAATGAGTTCCCTTCTGCCTCCGAAACTGGCAGGGAGTAGATGAAAAGTCAGGAGTCCAGCACAGTTTTTAAAAAGGCTTTACTCTCAAGGTTCTTGTACACAATCCAGTAACAGGAAAACCCCGGACTTTAGGTTCCTAGCTGGGCCCCAGCCACATGTAGGTTTAGAATCCTAGGCCAAGATGGCCACTACCACGTGCTAAGGCCTAACAGGGGAGAGAGACAGAGAGGAGAGGAGAGCAGAGAGCAAAGAGGAGCCAAAATGACAAAAAAAAAAAAAAAAACTTTCTCTTTTCTCCTAGCTTATTTTATAGACAAAAGCCCACCAAAACTTTCAGCCCAGCCCATTGTGGACTGGGCTATCTAGAAATGAAGCCAGGTAAAAGACTATTGAAATGCAGATCTTCAGGTGGGCCCTTTGGCTTCACAATGCCAGAGCTGACTCCCTGAGATACAATCTCCCTAGCAGAGTGGGGAGGGCCTACATCTCTGAACCAGAATGTCATTCAGAATGTAATTTGTAGAGAATGGCATTAAAACTTCTTACCATGAATACATAGCCAGCTAATTCCAGATGCTAGATCCCACTAAGGTCCAAAATATATCAGAATAATTCACTTTGGCTTTACCTTTAGAATTAGAGACATGTCACTTTGCCCTGAAGCAAAGTTTCTTTGAACTGGAACTGATTATGTTATGTTGATTCAACGTGACCAAGTGCTCTTGGACTATCTACATGTATGTCCCTCTCAGGGACCCATGAGAGTAGGAAGAGTATTGAACTGGGGCAAGCAAGATTCATAATAAGAATATTTATGCAGTATAAAATTATGAAATCAATCCAATTCTGCCCAAGCCCCCCCATTGCGTCTGCTCCAGAGATTCCCTAAATTCAGGGAGTAGCTCTTCACATAAGCTAAGTATAGCCAGAGCCTAAGGCTCAGTAGGGTATGTCACCCAACAAAGCACTATGCTGTTTCATTTTATTTTTAAATTTTGATCCATGTGGAGTTTATAAGTTTGCTGTTTTTATTTTTAATTTTGGTTTTGGTTTTTGGGCTACAACCAGTAATGTTCAGGGGTTACTCCTGGCTCTCCAGTTAGCGATTACTTCTGGCAGAGTTCAGGGGATCACATGAGATGCCCAGGATCTAATTTGGGTTGACCACCTGTAAGGCACATTGTTGACAACTGTGGTGTTGATCCACAACCCCCACATGCTCTTTAATGACTAGACAAAGCCAACACACAGTGTTGGTTCTTTGTCCTCTCTTTCAACCAGAGGACAAAAGAATCTTTTATATGTTCCATGGAAGTCAGCTACCTATGACATAGGAAGTAGAAAAAGGAAATATCTAGGATGAAACAGGGGCCACTTTGCACCTTCTGGATCCACCATGCATTCAAATTCCTGATATCCTGTATCTTTCTTTTGTTTTTTTGGGTCTCACTGTGTGGTTCTCAGGGCTTACTCTTAGTTTTATGGTCAGAGATCTGTCCTGGAAGTGCTCAGGGGATCAGACATGAAACCTGGGTCAGCTACATGCAAAGCAGTGAAGCTACATGCTATACTATCTCTCTGGTCCCTCTGATATTTTTTATTTTATAGTAATTTACTTTATGATCATTAGCAGCTGCATTTGAACAAAGCACATAGTAAAATCACATTTGAGACTTCCTGCAATTTTTTAAAATTTTTTTTTATTATACCACCATCACTTGTCACTTATCACTTGTGTTCCCGTTGTTCATAGATTTGCTTGAGCAGGTGCCAGTAACGTGTCCATTCATTGGGAATGAGGTTCATTATTGTTACTATTTTTGGCATATCGAATACACCATGGGTAGCTTGCCAGGCTCTGCCATGGCTCTGGGTTCATCCCAGGGGGGCCCAGTCTTTATTATACCACCATGAGACATATAATTACAAAGATGTTCATGTTTGGGTTTCAGTCATACAGTGTTTGTTACAGCACCCATCCCTCCCACCAGTACCCGTTTCCCACCTCTAATGTCCCTGGATTCTCCCCCCCTCCCAGCCTGCCTCTATGGCAAGCACTTTTCCTCTCTCTCTCTCTCTCTCTCTCTCTCTCTCTCTCTCTCTCTCTCTCTCTCTCTTCCATCTGTACACATTGTGATTTAGAATACATACATTTAGAAGTTATCATGTGTATATGCCTTTTGCCTACATTCAATGCTCAGTTCTAGGCTGGTATTATCATTTCCAACAATTATTACAACAAGTACACTGTACCTTTCTCTGTCTTACCTAACCTCTGACTCCCACACACTTGCAGTAGATTGCACCCACTGACAGAAACTCCTGATCCATATTTTGCCTGGCCTTGGGCAATTCTTAATTTAATGTTGTTTATTCCATATGTTGCTGTCTTGTAGAAGGAGCAATCAAAATTTCTTTGTAGTATATGTCTCCTGAAAAGGGTTTTCCTGGGAGGGGAGGGAATCAAGGACATTGGTGGTGGGAAATGGGCACTGGTGGAGGGATGGGTGCTGGAATACTGTATGACCATAACCCAAATATGAACATCTTTGTAATTGTATATCTCATGGTGGTATAATAAAATATTAAATTTTTAAAAATTAATAAAAAATAAAATATTGCAACTCTTAAAAAAAGGGTTTTCCTTGGAGTGTTTCTCTTGGATAAATAAAACCTAAAACTCAATCCCATGCACCACCATAAACAAAAAAAAAAGTTATTTCCCAATGAAAACTGATTGGCAGAAAGATTTTCACCTCCCTGGTCTCTGGTTTTGTTCACATTACCTTGTGCATACCACATGCACATGATAGTACAAAAAGAACTGAGAGCATAATCCTGAGATCACTGGGGGTAAAACACTAAATAGCATCAGGCTATATACTTCTATACAAAAGGTGTTAAGAAGGGAGTTGTTACCTCGGTGTTCAACGGATCTCTGAATAAACTTCTGATTTCTCTGAGTAGAAGCCAGATACTCCCTTGAGAATGCTTTCATAACCATTTCTGCCAAGTGCATACAGTGATAATATCTCAACCCATAGAGTTGTTAAAAAAGGGGAAAGATTGAGAAATTTGTAGCCAGAAAATGCTTCCTTCCTAGGGCAGCATCCACACCCACAATAGCAAAAGCCCAAGCTTTACAATCCCTGACACATGCAACTGCTTATGTGGCTGCAGAACAGCTCCTTCTAATTTCATAGTACTCTCAGCTCTAGGAGAACTGCAAACCTTATGAGGAAGGCAAGTAGAAGCCAACCAAGCTCAGTGATTGAAAACAAGAACACAGAGGGCTCAAACAGTGCCAACCACTCAGTAAATCTCCATACAACTTTAATGACACCTTTGTGAGGATGTTTAATGATATCAGAGAAACAGTAGCACAGATAATCAGCGAAGTCAACAGTGAGAAGAATGAGTGCTGAAATGAGAATACTATAAGCAAAAATAGAGTATGATAGGTGATTTTAAAGCTAAAATCTCTGAACAGAAAATTAATAGCCATTGAGCAAAAGATCAAGGACTTCAAAGATGGAATGGAAACTGCAAAGAAAGTGGGAAATAGTCTTTTTTTTTCAAAGTGAATAGCAGTCCAGAGAATTATGGATGAGCTCAAGAGCAACAATTTAAGAATCATGAGGGTGCCTGAAGTTAAGGCAAATTTGATGAAGAAGCAATATTTAAAGAAATGGTAGAGAAAATTATCCTAGACTTGAAGATAAACAGACTGTAAGATTGAAGTCTCCAAGAGGCAGAAGAATCCCAGCAAAAATAGACTCAAGTAGGAACCCTTTGAGACACATTGACTCAAAATGAAATATTCCAAAGAAAAGAGAATGATGAAAGCAGCAAGATTAATAAACAACCTACATACAAAGGAAATCACATAAGATTCACAGCAGAACGAGCAAATGAGACTATAGGCCAGATGGGAATGGTGTGATATTGTAGAAAAACTTGACAAAATAAATGCTTCACAAGAACACTTTAACCAGCTAGATTATCATTCCAATTTGATGGAATAATATAATTTTTTTCTTTTTATTTTATTAGTTGTTGAGTCAACCCTGCGATTCTCAGTGTTACTCCTGGCTCTGCACTCAGGAATTACTCCTGGCAGTGCTCGGAGGACCATATGGGATCCCTGTGATGGAACCTTGGTTGGCTGCATGCAAGGCAAATGCCCTACCAGCTGTACTATAGTTCTGGCCCCAAGATGGAATAATACAAAGCCTTAATGACATCAACAGCTTAGGGAATTCATAGCCTTGAAACCAGTGTTACAAGTTCTTTAAAGGGCAGAACTAAAGTCTCCGTGAAATGGCATTCACTGATAGTGGTTATGTACCCTGTTGGAGGGATGGGTGTTGGAACATTGGGTGACTGCAACCCAATCATGAACAACTTTGTAGCTATGTATCTCACAGTGAATACATTATAAATAAATTAATAGACAGACAGACAGATAGATTAGAGAGAGATAGACAGATAGATGAGACAGACAGACAGACAGACAGACAGACAGACAGACAGACAGACAGACAGACAGACAGACAGACAGACAGACAGACAGACAGACAGACAGATAGATAGATAGATAGATAGATAGATAGATAGATAGATAGATAGATAGATAGATAGATAGATAGATAGATTCTTCCCTGCCACATAAAATTAGCAGAAATATATCAAATTTATTTTATATTACTTGGTCCAAAAATAATTAAATGGCCTATAAAATTATTAGTAAATAAATCACTTGATCACTTGATCACTTGAATCCCGTTATTCATCGATTTGCCTCGAGCGGGCGCCAGTAACATTTCCATTGGACCCTATCACGTGCCAATGTAGCCCAATGGCATCTGGTTGATTCAGGAATATGAAGAGCCTCAAACCGTTCCTTCAGTGTCTTAACAAGGAAGTCTGACCATCTTGTAGGTGGGCGGCCACGTGATCTTTGACATCCCGTGGGATCCAGTCGGTAACGGCTCTAGTCCAGCGGTTGTCTCCAAATCGCATTACATGTCCAGCCCATCTGATTTTCGATGCCTTGGCAAACGAGACAGCGTCCCTGATTCTGGAATAGCGACGGAGGTCAGAACTCCGGATTCCTTCTCTCACTTGAGTGAGACGTGATATTCCAAGCATAGCTCTTTCGATGCCTCTCTGGGAGACCCGAATAGCATTCTCATCCTGCTTTCGTAGGGCCCAGGTCTCTGAGGCGTATGTTAATGCAGGGAGAACGGTGGAGTCGAAAGAGATGTGCCCGGAGCCGGAGGTTCTTTGTCCTTTTAGCTATTTCTTCGATGCTTTTGAAGGCATTCCATGCCGCCTCTCTTCCTCCTGCGCAGCTCAGGTTTTAGGTCGTTCATCATGTTGACTTCTCGACCTAGGTACACATAACTGCTGCATTCAGAGATGTTTGTTCCATTGAGAGTGAATGGGGCCTCTGGAACTAGTTCATTTCTCATGAACATAGTTTTCTTCAGATTCAGCTGTAGACCTACCTTTCCACATTCTCGGGATTCACCACCAGGATCTCACCATTCTACAAAGAAGTGATCATTGATGTCAAAAGAGGGGTTCGACAGGGTGATACCATCTCACCAAAACTCTTCAGTGCCACCCTTGAGAACATCATGAGACAATTAGAATGGGAACGAATGGGAGTGAAGATAGATGGTCGGCAACTACACCACCTCCGCTTCGCTGATGACATCGTTCTAATAACACCAAACATTAGCCAAGCGGCACGAGTAAATAAATCAATAAAAGTCAATTTATAGTGATTAATTCCGTTGTGTTTTAGGCTTTTTAATCTAGTAGAAGACAATATATGCCCCATTAGTGAGTGTCATACTCAATGCCACATGATGGGAAGTCTCTCCTGTTCTTTAAAGGAGCTCTTTTTTTTTTTTTATATTTTATTATACCACCATGAGATATACAATTACAAAGAATTTCATGGTTGGGTTTCGGTCTTACAGTTTTCCACCACCATCCCTCCACCAGTGCCCATTTCCTACCACTATATCTTTTTCTTTCTGGCTAATTTCACTCAACATGATCCTCTCCATGTCCATTTATTTATAGGCAAATTTCATAGCTTCGTTTTTCCTAACAGCTGCATAGTATGCCATTGAGTAGATGCACCAAAGTTTCTTTATCCAATCATCAGTTCTCAGGTACTCTGGTTGTTTCCAGATTCTGGCTATTGTGAATAGTGCTGCTATGAACATAAAAGTGCAGATGGTGTTTCCGCTGTGTGTTTATGGATTCACAGGGTTTATTCCCAGGAGTGGTATGGTTGGGTCAAACGGGAGCTCACTTTCTAGTCTTTGGAGGAATGTCCATAATGTTTTCCAAAAAGACTGTACCAGTCAACATTCCCACCAGCAATGGATAAGACTTCCTTTCTCCCCACATCCATACCAGGATTTGTTTTTCTTGCCCTTTTGGATATGTGCCGGCCTCTGTGGTGTGAGATATCTCATTGTTGTTTTTAATTTGATTCTCTCTGATGACTAATGATGATGAACATTTTTCATATGTCTTTTTTAAAGGTATTTTTTTACAGTTACAAAGATATACAATTAAAAAGTTCATATTTGGGTTTTGGTCATACAGTGTTCCAGCACACATCCCTCCACCAGTGCCCATCTCCCACCACCAACGTCCCCGGTTCCCTCTCCCTCCCCCAGCCCTCCTCCATGGCATGTTCTTTATTACTTTCCCTTTCTCTCTCTTTCTCTTTTCCTTCCCTTTCAGACTGTGGATTACAGAACATACATTAAAGGTTTGTCATGTGTATCTTTTTGCCCGTATTTAATGCTCAGTTCTAGGTTGGTATTAGTACCCTCAACAATTGTTAGCACACTGTTCCATTTTCTGTCTTACCTAGCCAGCCTCTGACTCCCACACGTTTGTGATGATTTCCACCTTTGACAAGACCTCCTGATATATGTTTCACTTGACCTTGGATATTGGTATCATAATATGTACATATATATTTATGTTATGCAAATAAATGCAGTCATTCTGTATCTGTCTCTCTCCTTCTGGCTAATTTCACTCAACATAATCTTCTCCATGTCCATCCATTTATAGGCAAATTTTATAACTTCATTTTTCCTAACAGCTGCATAGTATTCCATTGTGTAGATGTACCAAAGCTTCTTTATCCAGTCATTGATTTTCGGGCACTCTGGTTGCTTCCAGATTCTGGCTATTGTGAATAATGCTGCTATGAACATAAAAGTAGGGATGGTGTTTCCGCTGCGTATTTTTGGTTTCCCAGAGTAGATTCCCAGGAGTGGTATGGCTGGGTCAAATGGGAGTTCAATTTCTAATCTTTGGAGGAATGTCCATATTGTTTTCCAGAAAGGCTGTACCAGCCGGCATTCCCACCAACAATGAATGAGTGCCCCCCTTTTCCCCCACATCCACGCCAGCTCTTGTTGTTCTTGCTCTTTTGAATATGTGCCAGTCTCTGTGGTGTAAAGTGATATCTCATTGTTGTTTTGATTTGCATCTCTCTGATGATTAGTGATGATGAGCATTTTTTCATATGTTTTTTGGCCATTCGAATTTCTTCCTTGCTGAAGTTTCTGTTCATTTCTTCTCCCCATTTTTTGATGGAGTTGTTTCCCCCACAGGTGTTTGTGTAATCCCTGTGTCTCCACGGATCCAATCAGCCCCAGGGTACAGACCAGAACCCTACACCCACATCCCAAAACTCAAAACTGCGCGGACGCTAGTGCATCCGTCGCGATCCTCTTACTATCTATCTTGCCTGAGGTACCAGTGAACCTTTGTTCCTACATCCTTGCCACCCATCCAAACTCTGCAAGCAGCCCAGACACCTACTAACTGTACTATCTAGTCACCGAAGAACTCACATTTGCAACCTACAATAGTCATAATGGTAAAAGCAACGCAAAATTCCATCAAGCTCTGTGATTGAAGTCACTAGTCCAGATGAGCCAAGCAATACCAATGAGTTGTATAACCTCTCTGATAAGGAATTTCGGAAAGAATTGTTAAGGATGCATAAGGAACTCAAAGAAGCAATGGAATGCAAAATCAATAAAATACAAGAGGACATGAGAGAAGAAATGAGGAAAATGCAAATGGAAATGACAGATATTAAAAAAGAGGTAAATGAAATGAAAAACACAGTGGAAGGCCATCATAGCAGAATAATAGCTACTGAAGAAAGAATTAGTGATCTCGAAGATGAGTTCCAAAGATTATCTACACAACACGAGAAGATAGAAAAAAGACTCACAATTACCGAACAGACAACAAGAGATAATCAGGATGAAGCCAGAAGAAACAACATACGGACCATTGGGGTCCCAGAAGGGCAAGAAGAAAACCCTGAAGAAGAAGAAACTGTCAAAGCCATAATTGCGGAGAAGTTCCTGGAACTAAAGAACGCTTGCCCCAAGATCCATGAGACCCATAGGATACCATTTTTTTCATTTTTTCATATGTCTTTTGGCCATTCACAGTTCTTCCTTGTCAAAGTTTCTGTTCATTTCTTCTCTCCTTTTTTTGATGGGTTGACTGTTTTCTTATAAAGTTCTACCAGTGCCTGATATATCCTGGATTATATAAGCCCTTATCAGATGGGTATTGGGTGAATATTGTTTCCCATTCTGTGGACTGTCTTTGTCACTTGATCACTATTTCTTTTGAGGTGCAGAAACTTTTTAGTTTCATGTGGTCCCATATGTTTATCTTTGCTTCTGGTTGCTTTGTTAGTAATGTTTCATCTTTGAAGATGCCTTTAGTTTCAATGTCGTGGGGGTTTCCTATATTTTCTTCAACGTATTTTATGGATTTAAGTCTGATATGAGATCTTTAATCCATTTTGATCTGATCTTTGTGCATGGTGTTAGACAGAGGTCCAAATTCATTTTTTATATGGAGCTGCCCAGTTTTCCCAGCACCACTTGTTGAATAGGCTTTCCTTGCTCCATTTTGTACTCTTTGCTCCTTTATCAAAGATTAAATGATCATGTGTTTGAAGATGGGTGTCAGGAGACTCAACTCTATTCCATAGTTCCACAGGTCTGTTTTTATTTTAAATGAGCTATTTTAATGCTTCTTGGTTTCAAGGCTCTGACTTTCCTGAGCTGTTCCCTATCTATGAAGCTCTGGGTAGTTCCTTCAAATCTAAATGATAGTCTAGCTGGGTTGAATATTCTGGTGAGGCATTCAGTATACCGAAGTTTGTACTGTATTGTTCCATATTCTTCTGGCTTGCTGCCTCATTGATAGATCTGCTTGTACCTCTTACGGGTTTTCCTTTATATATAAGTTCCTTTTTAGTTTTCTGTTTTCAATATTATTCTCTATGTTTTGTCATTTTGAGCATTATGTGTCTTAAATTTTTTCGTAATTGGGTCTAGTTTCAATGGGACCTTTCGAGCCTCTTGGATCTCATTGCCTGTAATCCTCAACTCTGAGAGGTTCTTATCAATGATTTCTTTTGCTACTGCTTATTCACATTTGCCTTCCTGCTCTTCAGGAATTCCAGTGACTCATATCATTCCTCTGAATTCATGATCGCTAGTATGCTGTTGATTTCTTTTCATGCTGTTTTCTACTTTATCTTGTTAACTAGCAATTTCTTCCATCTCATCTTGGAACTCCTCAGTCTTTTGCTCAACTTCTGTTATTCTGTATTCAGAGCTTCTACTAATTTTTTTATATCAACTACCATGTTCTTCAGTTCTGTCATTTCTGACTGCAATACATTTTTAACTTGACTCTCATGCTTTCTCTGCTCTGTTGATTACCTGTGCTATCATATATTTTTTTTTTGCTTTTTGGGTCACACCCAGCGTTGCTGAGGGGTTACTCCTTGCTCTGCACTCAGAATCAGTCCTGGCAGTGCTCAGGGGAACATATGGGATTTTAAGGATCGAACTCTGGTCAGATGCCTGCAAGGCAAATGCCTGACCCACTGTGCTATCACTCCAGCCCCTGTTGTATCATTTTTTAAAAACTCATTGAACATCTTTTTCATAGTATCATTAAGATATTGTCTGATGATTTATTAGTATTGTTTATGTCTTTGATAATATTGTTTTACAGTCACTGATCTTTGTGGGTTTCTATGTGTATTCCCCAATGGATTTCTAGTGTTCTTGTGCTAGGAGTGAGTTTTTGTAGTTAATACCCCAGGAAGGTGGTGAGGGATTAGCTAGAGGTTGCATAGTACTAA